>CM076575.1:1514554393-1514839877 GCA_034641835.2 Pinus albicaulis | reverse complement strand
GATAAGGTCAAGAAGGGGTCTTAGACCTTTAGGAAATGGATTTAAATGAAGGAAAAGGAAGAATCATGTAGTTTAGGGGTTTCCAAGGGAAATGGAGAAAATGAACTGAGTTAGTTGTGAGGAGAAGAAAAAGGGAGAAGGGATCCTTTGCAGCAGTATTTAACTGTGGATTTTTGTAGGGTTTCAGAGGTTTTTAGGATGAAAAAATCAGTGCAGGATTTGGACATAGGAATAAGGCAGGAGGCCTCATAGAGACTTCAAGAGCCAACAACATTTAGTGATAAAATTTGTTCCTTGGAGACTCAAAAAGTTTTAGCCACATTTTGGTATAACAAAATATTATAGGTGGCTAACAGTGGCTCCACTTGGGGATGGTGCCTTCTTGAAGGCATCAAGAATTCAGACTTGATTATTCTGGGATGCTGACTTGTGCCTGATCCTTTGGATTGCTTTCTTTTGCTGGATGATTTTGCTCTGCTTCTGAAAAATAATATCAGTTATGAAAGAATAATGGAATTCATCAACGCAACTTTCTACCTACCCTCTCTTGATCTAACCTTTTTAATGTCAGTGCACTTGGATTGGCAAACTCTTTTCAACATTTTATTCTTTTGAAATCATAAAAACTAATCTAATTCTGCCCTTATTTCTCCCTGAACTCAGATTAAACAGTTGAGCTCAGATATTTCTCTACCTAGTCTACTGTCTGTTGGGATTAAACTGTCCAACAGACTTTCATTCCCTAAATTCTACAACAGAAATTTAAAAACAGTCAAGTCAAGATTAAGCTGTTTGACTTGCTGTGATATATGGCATAAAAAGAAGCTGCACATAGATTATTATTTGCAGAAAAACAAAAACAAAATGGAAGGCTTAAGATCTGAAAATCTTGAAGCACTGCCTTCTCTTTTTACAGCTCTGTTTTTGACTTTGTTTGAGCTATTCTCTCTTTCTCTCTGGTTCAGATTTTAGGCTGATTAGAACCAGATCTCCTATCATTGTGACTCGTAAAATAAAATAGTTTGGAGTCATCTTTCTTTGGAAACTTTGGTTCAGATTTTGAGCTTGTTTGAACCTTCAATTTCTATCCTAATCTATCTACTGATAAGCCAAGATTGAATAGTTTGGCAAATCGAATTCACTACGCTATCAGGCAATTTTTTTTTTAAAGCTAACTAGTCAATATTAGACAGTTTGAATAACTAGAAGTGTGTTTTTGAGGAGTGGCATTTGAGCTTGCACACTTTCAGATTTATTTCTCTTTTTGGCATGGGGCCTTGCCTTTCTTGTTTTCATTCCTGCCCTCTTTTCATTTTTTCTTTGTTTTTGTATTTTTTGATTTTTCATAACTTTGAATGCAATGGTGGATGGACTATTCATAATGGAAAAAGATAAAAAGGCTTCAAAACATAAAATGGATCAATAGAAGTAATGCTTAAGCATCCTGCCATTGACAGGACCCCCAAACAATTCTGTTCCATCTAGTTCCTGTAAGAAAAATGCATTATTACCAGCGACTGAATGAATAGAGTAAGGGCCAAGCCATAGATTGTCAAATTTTCCATGCTTGCCCTTTTCTTCCCTTCTTGAGTCCCACTTTAAAACTTTGTCCCCAATTTTGAAATTGTTGGATTTTGCTCTTCTGTCAAAGATCTTCTTGATACTATCATGCTTCTGCAATGCTTTGTTATACACTTCCTCTCTGGTTTGCTGAAGATGAATGGTTTGATTTATTCTTCTGATTATGTCATTTTCTTCAGTCTGCAACTCTTGAATTAACTTCATAACTGGTACACCAAGGCTGTTAGGAAAAATTGCATCTGTACCATACACAAGCTGGAAGGGTGACATACCAATAGATTTCTTCCAAGTTAATCTGTCAGCCCAAAGTGCATGGATCAACTTTGTGTGCCAAGACTTTTTATTGTCCTCCAACAGTTTCTTGATTATGTTAACTAAGCTTTTGTTGGAAGATTCTGCAAGTCCATTACCTTGAGGGTAATAGGCTGTGGAATGCCCCAATGTTATCTGATATCTATGGCAGAAGTCAATCATTTTCTTTGATCCAAATGCTGCTGCATTATCTGTGATGATCTTGGTAGGACAACCAAATCTGGAGAGGATGTTAGTCTCCATAAATTTTATGATAACTGAATAATTGGCCTGCCTACAAGGAATGGCTTCTACCACTTAGTGAAGTAGTCTGTGGCAGTAAGAATCCACCTATGCTGGGTAGAAGATGGTGGATGGATTTCTCCTATGAAGTCAAGTCCCCATTGTTGAAAAGGGGCTTCAACAGTGATTGGATGCAGAGGCAGGGGTAGTAATTTTCTCTTGCCTTCAAACAATTGACATTTATGGCAAGTAGTGGTCATCTTGTGGACATCATGAAATAGAGTAGGCCAATAGAAACCAGCCCTCAAAATTTTGTTGGCTGTCGACTTCCAGTACAAATGACCTCCACACTCTCCTTCATGGAATTCCTGCTTAATCTTCTCTGCATCAAAGTGAGGCAAACATTTAAGCAATATACCACTTGCACTTTTCCAATAAAGACATTTATCAATAATGCAATAGTTTACAACTTTTAACTTTAGGAATCTTGCCTTTGTTT
Organism: Pinus albicaulis; assembly: GCA_034641835.2. NCBI lineage: Eukaryota > Viridiplantae > Streptophyta > Pinopsida > Pinales > Pinaceae > Pinus > Pinus albicaulis. Next base: position 1,514,837,263 of record CM076575.1, on the reverse strand, counting down.
TTGATAAACCAGGAGGTGTATTCAGATTAAGCAAAACATAAACAATATCAGTATACCAAGGAGAATTCACAAAATGGTCTTCAATAATGGGAGCTGAGAATTCTTCTTGGTCATCCAAAGCATTAATTATATTAATATCAAGAACTTCACAATTTGATTCGGCCATTAATTTAGCTAGACCTTGGCCTTTGATGAGCTTAGTGGGTTTTATCTCTAAATCATATTCAAGAATAACATCAATCCACTTACCTCTCTTACAATCTGGGTCCTGTGTTAAAATGTCTTTAACGACTGAATTTGGGACAAAGGCAATAATGTGTGAGTGAAGGATCTATACTTTGAAGTCTTTCAAAGCCTTTACCAAAGCAAAAGCCTGCTTCTCCATAATGTTATATTTCAGAGGGGCATCTCTCAATGCTTTACTAAAGAATGCAATGGGCTGCTCTTGTCCTTGTAGATTTTTCTGTAGAAGGACAACATCTATGGTATGTTCTGATGCAAATGAGAATATATAAAAATCTTTTGAAAAATCAGGACTTATGAGAACCGGTGTTTTGGTCAGGGCTTGTTTCACCAGCTCAAAGGACGTCTTTGCTTCCAAGGTCCATTTTACCCCTTGCTCCTTCTTCAACATATTTGTGATATTCCTAAGGAGCTTGGCTAAGTTAGGGATGAACCTTCTCAAAAAGTTAATCTTCCCAATGAAAGATTGCAACTCCTTTATATTTCGAGGACGAGAGATTTGCAATATGGCCTCAATACTCTTTGGATCTATCTTTATAATCATTTCTCTTCAAATGATGTGCCCAAGAAGTTTCCCCTTCTTGCAAATAGTAGTGTCTTCTCTCAGGGTTTAAAGATATACATCACCAAACTGCACTTCTAAAACTTTCTCAAATGTTCTAAGTGTTCTTCTGCTTTCATCGCTTTTGAAAACACGACATCATCAAGGTATATACGACGCCGCCACGAAGAAGCCCGCCTTCCTAGTTGGTGTCCATGGTTTCTGGTGTTGCTGTTTCAACGTCATAGACCAAAAGGCATTTTCACATACATGAAAGTACCCCATGGTGTATTAAAAGTTGTCTTTAATTGATCATCAGGGTGGACTAAGACTTGATTATACCCTGAATAGCCATCTAGCAAAGAAATTCTTTTAGACCCCACCACCCTTTGTAAAATATGATCCATTTTGGGCAAAGGGTAGTTGTCTTTTAATGAAGCTTTGTTTAAATTTCTAAAGTCTATACAAAGCCTAATTTCTCCAGTTTTCTTCCTAACAGACACCAGATTAGACACCCACTCAGAATATCTAATAGGGACAATAATGCCAGCTTCATACATTTTCATGATCTCCTTCTTAACCAAAGGTAGCTGTACAGGGTTTATTCTGCGCAGTTTTTGTCTGAATGGTTTTTGGTTTTCTTTGAGGGGAATTTTGTGCTGTATTATTTCAGTGTCATAGGATTTAAGATCTCCGTAGCTCCACGCAAATACATCAGAAAACTCTTGAAACAACTCTATATATTTGAGTTTAATGTGAGCTGGTAAGGTTTTAGACAGTTTGATAATTTTTGGTTTTTCCTCACTGCCTATGTTGCACTCTTCTACTTTAGTCTCTACAGGTTCCAGTTTTGGTTTGTTTGCCACATCGTTAAGATCAAACAACTCTTCTAAAGGGGTCAGACCCCTTGGAAAACCTTCATCTTTAGAATGCAGAGTTTCTATTTCTTCTGTTTCTGATCCTGCACTCCATTCTGTTTGGTTTCTGAGTTTGCTAGTTTGAAGGTTAATATTGGCAGGTTCAGGAGACGATTCTTCTTCACCAAGAAAGTTTTCTTCGCTGCAATCGGTATCATAATCTGAGTCCGAACTATGCAGTTCGAAATCGTTTCTGAATTGCATGAAGTCTTCTATTTGTTTGTCATTGTCAAACACTTGCCAATATTTTTTGTTATCAGGCACTGCTGGTCTAAATTTCATCGGAGTTGTGCTGTCTCCAGTTTCATATGGCGTTAGACATGTCCTGGCTGCAAAAGCTAAATTGTGGGCTGCAGTGTTTCTTTTCCTTGGGACAAAACTCAGGTTGGCCTCCTCAAATGTTTTCAAAAGGTCCATGACATCATTCCGATAGGCTCTAAGTCTGGGATGATTTGCATTATACTCCCCATTGACTTGCCTAATAACTAACTCAGAATCCCCATATACGTTAATTCTTTTGGCTCCTAATTTCTTCAAGAGATGCAAGCCTAAGAGAAGGGATTCGTATTCTGCTATGTTGTTGGAACACTGAAAGTTTAATTTACATGAAATACATTCTGTATGATTGTTTTCAGTGTTAGTAAGCTAGACCCCTGCATCGGCTTTAGTTTTAGTGCATGACCCATCAAAATACATACTCCGAAGAGGATCATTTTCAGTTTTATCAGTTTGGTGAACGTCCTCTGTATGATTTGATTTCTCAAGTTTTTCAATATGTTGAGGGGTGTTTTCTTTGCTGTCAAAATTTAACTGTAATGGACCGACGACTTGTAAATCAAGACCTGCGTTTTGTTTGCCGAAGTTTTCCAGTGCAGCAAACTGTTTTGACACTTGAGTGCCATGTTCTTCTCCCTCCGTATCAGCCATTAATTCTGTGGAAGTGATTTGTTCGGTAAGTGTTTCATCATTAAACATGATAAAAGAATCAAGGCTCGTACTAACCGCATATAGAGGAGAGTTTTGAGGCCTGTCTTGACTTGTCACTGTGTATTGCATGTGGGACTCCCTGTAAAGTCTTCTAGTCTGATTGAAAACATGGATAGTCGCATAGGTCATGTCCATTTGCATCGTTCCCTGTAACTTAGCCCCCCAAGGTCGTGATAAAAGTATTCCATATTTTGGGGGCACATAAGCCACAACAACATCCATTACCAAACATTTGGCTAGAATTTGAGCTAAATTAACGCAGAGGTCTTTGATTAATCCTAGACATTTCACTCTGCTGGAATCAAAGGAGTATAGGTCCTTATAAGGTCTGGTGATTTCTAGACCTAGGCTCTCCATTACAGCTTTTGGCATTAAATTATGAGAAGCGCCTGAATCATGCATAGCATTGCGCAAAATTTTGTCATGAATGTTTAGAATTACATAAAAGGGAGGGACAGGACCTTCTTGAAACTTACCTTCAATCTTTGGACCAAAAATAAGCTCTGGTTGGTCATCATTAAGATTGAGCGTGTCCTCGTTCTCTTCTATGTTTAAGGCCTTCAAAATTTGATTTCTATATATATGTTGGGCAGCTAACTCGGTCAAGGGAACAGAGATTTTGATTCTGGAGATTTCCTGTTCCAGGCTGAAAGGAATTTGACCCTTTAAGGTGCTGGTTTTAGCCCTATTAGCTGTCATTTTACCAGCAACGTCAGTTTGCTGATTTGCTTTATTTACATTTGATACAGTTGTTTTAATAGGAGTACTAGCTGAAGTGTTAGCACTACTGATGTTTGCACTCTGTTTTTCAAGATTATGAGTGTCTTTCTCTTTACCTTTGCCAGAATTATCAGCCACTGTTTTATCCTTTTGTTTGACTGTTTTAGGCTTGGTTGCAGTGCTGTTTTGAGAAGGTTTGTCAGAGGTTCTAGTGTTGGGGGTTTGTCGACTCGATCTACTTCTGAGTTCATATTCCTTTGAAGGTTCAGTCATGGCATTTTCCATGTCTTGACAACAATTTTGATTATCATCCCTTTTGTCATCATAAGGTGTGTAAAGACCCTCTTTTCTGTCATAATGAACCTCGAAGCTATCATCGTCTACCCCAAATAAGTTTATATCATCCTCCTCTGTTATTTGATCCGTTTCGTCAACCTCACTTACATAGTTTTGATGAAAGGGAGGAGTGATCTGCTGATCATCTTCCTTAGGTCTGTTTGGAGGTTGGTTTCTTCTAACATTCTGATTCTGGTTTTGGTTTCTGTTTTGAGGAGCGTTTTGATTTAGACTTGCTCGCGCTCTCTCAATAATGCTCATTTTCTTTATCATTTCTTCCATCATTCTTTCCATCTTTGAGTTTGAAGTGGAAGGTGTGGATTCCTCCCCAAAGGATACTCTCTTCTCTTTCTTCATCCTTGCTCTTTTCTCCATTAAGTTTACTTCCACAGAGAGAGCACCTCTTTGCATATCTTCAAGGGTTGCAAAATCTCTTTCTCTGAGTGAATAGGTCATGTCAGCATCAAACCCTTCAGGAAATTTGTTTAAAGCTGAGCCCTGTGGAGGTTTTAGTTCAAGAGAAAGTGCATTATACACACTGTTAAATCTGGTACAATAAGCCTGTACACTTTCCCCTGGGTTTCTATGGAGATTGTTATAGTCAGCAAGAACTTGGAGAGGGTTCTTCTTTACTTCCCATTTGTTTAAGAATGTTTGATGGAAACCTTGGAGATCATTAATACTATGGGGGGCTAAGCCTTTGAACCATTTTCTTGCTTCTCCCCCTAGACTTTGAGCAAATAGTTTTAGTTTGACAGAATCGTCATCAATTTCATTTCTGTCAAAATAGTCATTCAGCTTATCTACATGTTGTGATGCAGTTATAGCATTGCTAGCATCATACAATGGGATTTTGGACTGATAGTCCTGTGGAAGGTTGGCTAATGGTACAGGAAGGACTAAGGGAGCATACCATGCTGCCATGATAGGTGGTGGGGGTGGATTGACAAGAGGTGGGGTGGGCTGAAATGAAGTGGTTTGAACAGTGGATGAAGAATGAACAGAAGTGGATGGAATAGCAGTACATTGCTGAGCTGATCTTGGATGAGAGACACCTAAGTTAAGAAGAAAATGTAAATCAGGAGGTGTTGATTCTCTATTCCCAAGGTGTTCACTTGTTTCCGGAGATGAATGTGAAGACTCAGAATCTAACTAAGCTAAATCATCAAGGGACCTAGTTCTAAATGGATTTAATAGGTCAGCTTGTGATTGTTGCAGAGCTGAAATATTTTCAGGGACTGAATTAGCTCTTAGGGATGATCTGAAAACAGTTGAAGATTCTATCTTAGGAGACTTCCTAAGGATTCTTTCTAGGTTATCAACTATCTCAGGTGGATCAGGGTCAGGATGGGCTCTAGTGTGAATCTTTCTAGGAGCCACTATGTTATTTTTTTAGACCCAAATAAACAAGAAAAACTCAACCAGGTATGACAGTATTTGAAAGGTCAACTGATCTGTTTTCACAATTTTAATCCTACAGCCCTCTACCTGATTTTGAAGGATATTATAATGATAAGGGTTCTTCCCAGTGGAGTCTTAAGGTTTGTTCAGGATTTTGGAGTCGCCAGGTGGAAATTTTAGAGTGTGTCCAAAGAAGTACACTGTCCACCATAGTGCTTGTGAGACATTCCTTTTCAAGGATATCTCAAAACACAACAAACTCTAACCAAAGATTGACTGGGAGGGAATTTACCAGATATTTCACCTCTAAAAGAGGATGAGATCCGGAGGCTACCTGGCCCTTTCCAGACTCTTTCTAAGAGTATAAGGTAGAACACATCAAAGGTAAGTTATATGTAGGAACAAGTGTTTTACCACCAATCTGAAATGTTTTTGGTATTTTCTGAGTTATTTTTCATTTGTGGTTTCTAAGAATAAGCTACCTTTGCTTCAAAACTTAGCTACTATTGTGAGACAAAGACAGTCTACTCTTATGGCTAAGCTAGTTGATTTTCCAAGGTTAGATAAAGTTTATAAGAATCCTAGGGTTCACCAAGTTTTTCACTGATTCAAACAAGTCTCATCATGATTACCAGTCTTGGTAGTGCTTGAAAAGGCTTCTTTTTACTCACAAGGTTTTATGAAGATTCTGGGTTTTCGATCCCTAGTGGAGTCGCCAGAAATGTTAGGTCTCTGTAATAAGCAAGATTGGAAAAAGTCCGATCACAGAGTTAACATCATTTCAACCAACTTTGGGATTCTAGGATCTAGCCCTCCTGAATCCGGAGAGGGATCTCTCCAATATGTACAAAGATGGATTTGTCTTTGAAAGCTTAAGGTATTGATATTAGTCTAGTTATGAAGTCCAAGGGTTTTGTTTTGTTTTTGGATGGTTGGGCATGATTTTCTGTCTGAGGCGGAAAGATCTATATGGAAATAGGTTCAGAGGTGAGAAGTTGCAAGCAAAAAGAGTATGCTTTTATCAAGAAGAAAGATAATGGCAGGTTTTCAGTCCATTGGGCTATGGAGTCATAAGGGGATTTAATTGAAACAATCAGGTTCAAGAGTGGTCTATGGGGAAAGTCATCTATGCCTCAGGATCTCTTTAAGGTTTGATTTATGGAATGGAGTGATACATTAAGAAGGGGAAAATAAACAAATGCAGAACAAAGAGCAGCCCAGGATCTGGTAAGTACTTTGAAACTAGCCAGCCTTTGACCAGGCACTTAGGCAAAACACAGAAGCAAACTAGGATCTGGTAAGTACTTTGAAACTATCCAACCTTTGATATACTTCTGATAGAAAACATATAAAAAACAAAGGGAAACATTGAAGGCAACTTTTGGAGTAGAAACTAGCGGGCCGGGCGCACCACAAATCCTCTCCTAGCTCTTCTTTACTTAGTTACTTTCAAGACAATCACATAGATAACACAGAATGGCCTAAGATCTGATAAGTACTTTGAAACTAGTCAGCTTTTAACACATTCTAAGGGAAACGTTCAGATAATCATGCAGACAAGTCTGGGACCAGGGCTAACCAGATCTTCCTTCAGTTTATCTTCACACAACATATACTGAAAATAACATTCAAAAACAATATCCAACTAAGGCGATAAGACGAGGGAACGCCAACATTCTTATGCCTAAACTAAATTAAATCATTTTCAAATAACACAGTGGAAAGAAAACATTTAAATAAAGATTTCTCAGCCAGAGAAGGTTACTGGTATACAACAGGTCCTAACCCTGTTTAAACTGTTCTTTATAGTGGAAAATGAAACAAAATGAAAACATAAATAAAACAACAAGTTACAATGAGAATAACATCACCGTCAACATAGATCAGGATCCCATAAATCAGCTTGTATTGATGCTCCAAACCAGTTACAATATTCAAATCCAGTGTTTTAATTCATCTCTCTTCACAACCTAACCTATCTGTTACAAGCAGAGCTCCAAGAGCCAGTGAATCACTATTTACAAACAGAAGCCTCCAGCTCAATTACATCGCAATGCTTCAGCAATTACATTAGCAACCAAAAACATTCACTCATCTTCTACTGAAGTATTTATAGAAGGATGAGGAGGTGAGACCTGATAAAAGATCTCAAAATCAATTAATACAGGCATTAATGTCTTCTTGGCCTTCGAGGGGCTCAGTGAAGAAACTGTACAGGTGTTTCGCTGTATTAACTGATTCATACTTATGATTTTAGCTCGGTGGGAGCTTTGTTGACCTTTTGAGGATTTGTGTACAATTAGGGTTACTCTGTGGACATCAGTTAATAAATTCCATGGCAGAAGTAACTTCTTTGGCTATTTCAAGGCAAAATATCTGATCCTGCTCCATAAATTCGACTCCTGATTGAGTGTTTTGAGGCAATAGGTGGCGCTGTGGTGGTTGAGGAATCAATTTGCCTCAGATATGGCGGTGGAGGCATCCTGTCTGATGAACGCTTTTTAGGTTTCCCTTTCAAACTGTGTTTTAGGCTGGGGATTAGGCTTTTGATAACTGTCTTAGCCATAATCCCCACCAATTTGTCCACTAAATCTCTGCTCTGATCCATTTCTGATTTCTGCAATCTGATACTCGTTTATTGCGATTTATTCATATTTTCCAAGTTTCACAGGGGCGCATGGTAACAAAGGCTCATGAAACATTGTTGACAACATTGTTCTACACCCTGCAGTCAATCTCTTTTGACAAATCGAAAGAATGAGAATCGTCACCCTCGTCCTTCGAGTCTTCTTCAAACATGGCGAAAAAAACCTTAAACCTACAAAATACAAACAAAATTATAAAATCCTGCGTTTATATGGAAATCTGCATCGGAAGGTGTGCGGGGGAGTGGGGCGATCGGATCCGTTGATCGCGCGGTGATCAACAGTCAGGGGCGAGTGGAAAAATCAGCGGCGGAGATGGATTCTCGGTTGCGCCGGGGGCCGGCTAAATCGCATGCAACTTGGTTAAAGGGCGGGCGATTTCGATGAATGACAGCCGTTGGATGCGGGGGCCCAGATCGGACGGCTATCGTTGATTCCGCTGGGCGGTCATGGCCCGACGGATAACGCGCGGGGGACTAACTTTATGCGGCGGTTTTGAAATAGGGCGGAGGATGCGTGGCAGCCAGCGTATGGAATCGCTGGCTGTCGGGTTAAAACCACCTTTCGCACGAAGGCGGTGCGGAAAAACCAGGCGGATTTGAGAAGTGATGTATGGCTGGTGGGTCCACATGATAAGTCGTGTGCCGCGCCGTCCGATCTGTGGAGCAGATCGACGGTCAAGATTATTTCATAATTTTCGCGGGCGGAAAACTTTGAAATTTAATTAAAACCCAATTTTCATGATTTTCAAAGTTTTTTTGGTGCTTCGGGCGGAGAAAAATGGATAAGCGCCCAATGGTTACAGCGTTTGGTTCCGGCGCTCGGGTGCATGGAGGAAAAGAGGTAGGGGGCTTAGCCTGAGGGGCTTAAGACCAACGCATAGAAAATGTGCGTTTCTATGGTTTTTTAATGGTTTTCAAAGGCAGATGAAGGCTTCCGATAAGGTCAAGAAGGGGTCTTAGACCTTTAGGGAATGGATTTAAATGAAGGAAAAGGAAGAATCATGAAGTTTAGGGGTTTCCAAGGGAAATGGAGAAAAGGAACCGAGTTAGTTGTGAGGAGAAGAAAAAGGGAGAAGGGATCCTTTGCAGCAGTATTTAACTGTGGATTTTTGTAGGGTTTCAGAGGTTTTTAGGATGAAAAAATCAGTGCAGGATTTGGACATAGGAATAAGGCAGGAGGCCTCATAGAGACTTCAAGAGCCAACAACATTTAGTGATAAAATTTGTTCCTTGGAGGCTCAAAAAGTTTTAGCCACCTTTTGGTATAACAAAATATTATAGGTGGCTAACAGGAGACAATTTTGAAATGGGAAATTTCTGTGTTTTTACATAGTTTGGTAGCGTTTCCTAGGCTTAAAGCCAGGAAAACACTACGAAAAAACCTGTAGCAGCGTTTTTTCTTCTAAAGACAATTTTTTCTTGATTCAAGGAGGGGGATTCATGGTGGTGATGTGTTTTGATTTGATTTACATCATGGAACAACAAAGGAGCGAAGTTATTGGGTGCAGAAGCCACTTTTTCAACGCTACCAAAACTCGCTATGAAACTGTCTTGTTTTCGTAGCAAGCAATTGTTAAAGGTTTTGGAGCATCCTAATGGCAGTTTTGGACAGATGGAATCCTCTAACATGTCAAGGGAGATTATCATCAAATACTTATGACTCGAAGGGAGTGCTATGAAGACAGTTCATCAGCGAAAGCAGGTTTGAAGATAAGGGTCATGCATTCCTAAAAAGTAGGGTTATGCTCCACAAGTCTAGGAGGGTTTTAAATATATAAAGTGGTAATGAACTCTATCATATGTATTTCGAGCATGTGATATTTATGTTGTAACTATCATGTAACTGTTTTCACAGATAAGGTAGAGCTATGTAATAAATAGGAGTTAGAGTCCTATTAGGAGATATTTTCTTTAAGGTGTAGCTGTCAGTTTTTTGTTAGAAGTCATGTAATTCGGTTATGTGATGTGTCATAGGAGAATTCGATGGTCTAGCCACCAGGCAGATCATCCTTGTTGTAAAGAAATTTCTATTTAAAGATAAAGCATTGAAGTAGTAAAGGGTTGGAGATTTTTTGCACTAAACTACTGCTTTTATGCATTTGACTCATATCAGTAATACATAGTGACTTTCTTCTTGACAAACCTGAGGTTTTTGATGTATTTTTGATTTATATCTTTTTGTTTTACCAATTGCAGTAGATTTCATCTCTCTTACTCAGAATTGATAAATTTATGCTCTGACTTCCTTTAGTGATGAAATGACTGTTATCCTATGTTTTATGTGTGAATTTCCTCTGTTAAAGACCTCTATCTGCCTCAGCGTCCATGTCAAGAAACTTTGCCCCTGAAACTATTGATTTTTGACTCGATAAGCCTAATGGTAGAAATCATGCATTCTTTTCAACCTGCAAACATAAAAAACAAGTTACATTTCCCATAGAGTTAGCCATCTAGTACTATCATTATTCAATATCATAAAACCCCCTTGAGAGAGCCCTCTCAAAATAAAGAGGCTAAGCTTCAGTTAGAAGTGGTTTGAAACAGTTACATAGAGTTGTTTGATAAGAAGCCAATCAAGTACAATTTTGTGATAACATTATGCATTGCATTTGCACTCAAAATTTCAAATTTTTCCAAGACATAGGTTGGCACTTTGAAAATATACCATGTAATATAAACACTGATTTTATACAAGTGAGTAAGAGTTTATGGGGGCTTCATTTTGTTAATGTTAGATTATATGAAACAAAAATGTAATTCTATAATGAAATAAATTATTTGAACATATGATATAGCTTTCATTGTTCTCATCATATTCTTCATGTGTTTTCTTTAATCAAAATCTTTGGAAGTGATGGAATTTTTGACGTAGTTAGATATCTCTACTATCTTAGTTTTGTCACAAGCTTGCCATATCTCTCTTGAGACAAGGCTTCATGTGTTTTATTCAATCAAAATCTTTGGAAGTGTTGGAATTTTCGAAGTCCCTATCAGTAGGGAATGTGTTCCTTTGTTTACTTTTAATATTGATAAAAGTAATATTTTTTTTTAACTAGTTGTTTTGTTCTTTAAATTTAGCAGACAAGATATGGTTGTACTTTGTAAACATATGTGAAATGAGAATCAAGTTGACTATTAGGGTTTTAAAAAATTTTCCAATTCATTTTGTAATACAACTACATATTAAAAGTGCCAAGATAGATATGGTTCATGATTCCCTTCAATCTACAACATTCTATGTTGGTTTCTATGCCATATGCGTGTGAGTATTGTATTGCATATGGGTTAGGTTATAGTACCTCCATGAAAAGTTGATGTCAATGGCAGTGTTATGTCAACATGAAAATTTAGTGGTATTTGCATTGTCACATTGATGTTATGGTGCATCTACACACTGATGCACAATGTTGTCATGGCTCATGGTACCCTCATTTTGCTTAAATTTCTACATGTTTAGTGATATGGATGACTATATTTATCTTTCATATTAAAAGTTGTAGTTTATATCATTGAAGAAGTATTAAAAGGTTTCTAGGACTTATCAATATATCAAATATGTGAGTAATAATGGTATGAATTTTAGTTTAGGATGTCCAAATGGCCTTCAATCCCTTTTTATTGTGCTCTTTAATGATGGTTGATTTATCAACTATTAAAATCTTATTAGGTTTGACATATTTCTTTGTGACAAATTGTAATTTGGTAAATTGAGAATTTGAAGAAGCATATTTTTTATTTAATAAAGTTTAATTAAAACGTAAATAAATGTGCCATTCCAATTCAAGGGTTATATACCATCAAGAATTTTTTAGAAGTTATAAGTACCTTTCATAGAAGAACAAGGTTATGATTATTTTCACAGGAACAAGACTTGCAAGTATACTAAGTAATTGAGAAATTTGTTTGTGGTGGCTCTAAAATGAGTTAATGCTTGTTGTTTAAATCAAAATTAGTAAAATTTAATGAAACTTGTTATTCATGTGAGTTTGGCTTAGTTGTTAGAAAGTATGCGAAGTAATTGATAAATCTATTTGGGGTGGCTACTAAATGAGTTGATGTTTGTTGTTTAAATAAAAAACAGTCAAATTTCATGAAACATAGTAAATTCATGTAAGTTTGACTTGTTAGCGGGATTATTTGTTTTCATAAATTTTGATAGATATTTGTCTATTTAAAAAGTTTATTTTTATAGACTACAAAGCATACTCATGCTCTTTGGATTTGAGTTATATCCGAGTCAAAATAATGTGGCCCATATCATTAAAATTGAAATCAAATAGTTGTATTTTAGGTTATTATTGTGCCCTTTTAACATTTCAACAAAATGTTTTTGTAATTCTTGTCAACATTTAAAAAAAAACAAGCATAAATGGGTAAATATTTTGTGTTATAAAAAATGCAGTCACATTGATTAACATTGTAATACAAAAATATGTTGTTAGGAATAAACTAGTTTAGAGAGTGAGCTAGATATTGAAGTAAAGTTTTATAAAATTCAAAAATATCATTTACACAGGATATCCAAAAGATTCCACAAGTATATATTTAAAAGAAAACATGTAAAAGAAACCCTACTTTGCAGAAGATCAAGAAACTATGAATTAATGAATCATATCAGTATTGTGTTCATCGATGTGTAACATAGATAGGTCGAGATTTTTGAGCTTTCATCTCCACATCTTCACATGGTTGGTGCATTGTGTCCTCTTTGAATTCTCCTAAATTATAACCCACCAAAAACCAAATACAACAAATTGAGAGGTTCATATTTGAAGGGAAATCAATTGTTTTAACATTTGAAACTGTCTCCAAGACCTTAATGTGTTTTCCTTGTAAAAACGATTCCGTTATTATGGTTGATTCTTTGCTATGTGTTGACTTCTAGCTTAGGTAGTTGGGAGAATGGATTTTTTCCCCTCTACCCAGGTTCACTTCTTGCAAAGGGACTTGTTGGACTATTGTGATAAGGTAGAAGGGTATATGTCCCTCAGTGTGCATCAGGAAACATCATCCCTCACTAAGTCATAAGTTTCTTGCTATGTGCTAGTTTGCAAGCAGTTGGCATTGGCCTAGAGGTTATAATGGTAGCCAATTGGCCAAAATCTTATCCTTGTAGGGTCAAAACCAATTAATAAGGGCATTGCAAAGCATTCTAGAAACCAGGGCATTCAAATAGGAATATGCCCCAAACTTTTAAAATGCATTGAACCTAGGAACACCTTCATACTTCCAAACAAGTAAAAAGTAGAAAAATCCACTTTAAATGAAATGTCAGGGTGCCTCCAAATTAAGTTATTGGATGGTCAAGAGGAGGAAGAGCTAGAGCAACCTTACTAGGAAATAAAAAGTTCAAGCAAGAAAGGGCTCAATGTAAGAGAATAACCAAAGATGTTGAAAATTGTAGCTTAGGGGGTACTCCCAAAAGTATAAATTATGAGACTTGTGAGGATTTGACCTACACAATGGAGGGCTACAGGAAAGGTACCCCAACATGGGGTTTTGAACCCAAAGTATGGGTCTAAAACCAATAAAATAAATTTAATTATAGTATAAATTGTGTTTGATCATGTAGGATCAGGTCGGATAGGGCCAAGGAAATAACTCTTTGGGGTTAATTTAATCCTCGAAGAACACTATATATTGGAGAGACCTTGAGGTCATTTGAACCATCATAAAAAATCATTCTTGAGAATCATTCACGAATCTGAGGAAGCTGCAACTGAAGGAAGTATGAGTTTATGGTTTGATCTGTTTTGGGAGAAGGTATTGTGCCATAGAAGAAGGATCAATATCTTTATGTATGTTGTAGGATTATTTTGTGAAGTCTGTGGAGGGTTTCAACCCTAGATTACTGCGAAACTAGGCCAAAAGGCCTCATACTTACTCATAAAGGGGTGGCATGAAGACTAGGTAGGATCGCAGGTCTATTATGTAAGGTTGCATGTATGCCGTGGAGGTCACAAAAAATGGGTTGAGGGCCGAGAGGCCTCAAAATATTCATGGCACAGGACAGAGGAACCTCAGGGCCTGTCTAAGGCCAATGAAGAGGGGTAAATGTGCTCTGTAAAGATAATAAGTTTTATCGAGTTGTAATATTGAAGTATGCTGAACAAAGGAGGGTTTGGATAGTTTTTAAAGGGATAATTATATAGTGAATTTAAGAGTCTAATTCACTATGAGAAGAAGACTTATTTGGAGTTGATATATGCAGTGTTTCTTGAAGGATAAATATCATTGCGAGCAGTTGTGTGCAAAGACATTGAAGTAGTGATTTCTTTGTGCGATAGGAGTCAAAGGAATGGCTAGGTGTCAACAAAAAAAAGAGGGTTGAAAGGATTGTTGTTGAAGTATCTACATCAACAAGTTTGTTATTTTTGTCATTGTACTTTGCATAGATTGTGGATCAAAGGACATACCTCAAGTCCTAGTGTATATTAGTGTCTTGTATCAGGGATGTGTAATGACCACAATTTCTGGTACCAGAGCCCTATATTTTTTTTATTAAAGGAATAATAAAAACAAGTTTTGGGCCTACAAAATTGTGTACTTCCTTGATTCATGTTGTTAGATTTCCTCTGTGAAAAGTGCTTGAAGTTGTGTATTTCAGTGTGTTTATGATCGTGATTAGACATAGACTCGATATGAGATACTAAGAAAAATAAACATGGTATTAGAGGTACTTTGACGTGACAATAGTGTGCACAACGAATAACTCAAGAGGGAGTTGGTTGCCTTATTGTTGAAGGACTAGCAACATGTCGAATATGATTGCTGGCTTAAGATATGAGGAAAATTTGGGTGGGTTGTCCAACTATAGTCCTTGGAAGGAAATGCTTAGGTTGGTCTTGTTGGTGAACACGATATGGGAATTTTCCAACAAGGAGATTCAAAAACCAACATATCCCAAGGAATTGGAAGTATATGAAGAGTTGGATATGAAGGCTAAGCTCATTATCCTAGATGATGTCAAGGATCACTTGATACCTCATATAATCGGGGATAACACTGCACGAGAGATTTGGACGACTCTTCAAGAATTGTTCCAGAATAAGAATGAGAACTGGTTGTTGGTATTGAGAGAGAAGCTCACGAACACCAAGATGATGGATGGCGAGGGTGTGGCTCTATATCAAACGAGGCTTTCTCAAGTTCGTGATGAGATAGCTACCATTGGAGATAATGTTTTAGAATATGAGTGAGTGAGGATTAATTTGAAGGGATTTACAAAGGAATGGAAGCCATTTATTAAAGGGATTGTCTCTTGAGATAAGCTGCTGGATTGGAACAAGTTATGGGATGGTTTCATCCAGGAATAAATTTGCGATGAGGATCTTCAAAAGAAGAATTCTGATGAAGAGAATATGGCTCTTGATAGTAAGATGAAAGGCATTGGGAAGTTTAATGATGGCACAAAGAAGGATTTGAGAAAGGTGAAGTGTTTCACATGTGGCGAGCATGGTCATTATGTGAGTAACTGTCTGTGTAGGAAGAAAGGAGACAATGAGAAGAAGAAAGAAACGACAATGGTTGCTTCATATGTAGTCGAGCATGATTATTTCACATGAAAATTCGATGAGGAGTTTTCTCTAGACCCTCATTTCTTAGAGCACCACATTGGTGAGGGTGCTTGGTTTTTTGATAGTGGGGTGTTGAAGCATATGAAAATATCACGAGAAGTATCTGAGACCTTGACTGAGTGGGACTCTAGTGTTCACGTGAAGATTGGCGATAAGAGTTAGAAAGTTTGGGAATAGATTTTTTGGATTAATCACATAGATATTTTTGTGGTCGACGCATTTTGAACCACCAAATGTGGTTCATCATCAGGACTAATATGAACCACATTGGGTGGTTAGAAACACGTCCCCCAGAAAACTATGCGATTAATCCAAAAAATATCTTTCTAAACATTATGAATCACACAAGCTTGCACTCAGAGAGTTAGAAAGTTGTATGATCCAAAATTATGAAGGAACAAAAAAAAATACATAAATAAACATAAACGCAAAGATGCAACAAGAATAACACTTCATTTCATTAATATCAAATATTGAAAAATGCTTACAGACAGAATGGAAAACAAACTAGCTCGAGCGATGGTAGCTTATCTCTGAGAAGAGACGTGGTGGCTACATGCCTTTGAAGTATGTTACAATGAGTCTCAAGGGCCTTTTTATTATTGAACAATAATATAAAACCCTAAATAACCAAAACCCTAACTCAAGGAGATGTAACACCAAGAGTTTATGGGCCCCGTTGGGCAACCAACTTCCCGGGGTTGTAACTTGGTCATATTATCTCCATTTGGCACGCATGATACATCGTTAGAAATATATCTCCAAGGAATACATATACTATCACGATTTGATTCAATTCACTAGAGAAATCATGCCCAAAAAACGTTTTTTAGGGCCTCAAAACAACTCCAGAAGTTCAGGACCCGAAAAACTGCTAAAAATAGTAAATAAGAAAATTGATGAAACTGACTAGGTGGAATAGGAAGGTGGCCACCAATATCCACCTGGATAATTTTCAGAAGGACAAACATGGTACAATTTAGGATGGAGTCAGAGGGCTGCTCTAAGTTAAAGATGTATTGTGGATTTCATAGATCAAGTGCAACATGTTGTCTATCTCAGCGATTGAGGCAAAGGGGTTTGAGGTGATGTTCCAAGATGGGAAGGTGATACTCAAGCCCAAAGGCTCTAACTCTGTTGGAGCAACCATTGGTGTTAGGGATAAGGGTCTATATAGGCTAAAGGAAATCCTATAGATCAATGGAAGAAGCAAGTTCTTGAGACTTAGAGGGAGAATATGTAACCCAAGAAGAGTGCATCATCAGAGGGAAGACAAGAGTCTTCCAAACCTAACAAGAAGGAACCTTGGAATGGCTTGAAGGCTTATGAGAAGCATGAGGTTTCTAGTGGCGAGGAAAATTCCAAGAAGGGTGTTTTTCACACTACAAGTTATGCTTGTGTGACAAATGACGAAGCATATGATGAATGGAGAGAAATTGTGTGTTGAGATTAGTAGCTTGGGAGGTACACCAAAGCCTAGGCTACAGGCTTGTGGAGGAATTGACATCACAAAGTCACTTGTGGAATAAGAACCCAAGAATGTGAGGTTTTGCAGCCAAAGAAGTTGGGCCAAAACCAAGAAGAGATTTGATAATTTGACCCTTGGAGATGGAAGAGAACCCTTGGAAGAGCAAGGGGCAACTTCAAGCACCAAGAGAAGAGGTCTAGAAGTTGAGATATTAATTTTTATATGTTTATGTGGGTAAATTTGTCTAAGTCTCAAGTCAACCTTAGTTAAGGAGACCCCTCTTGGAACATGCTAGAAAATACCCAAGGAAGCATATAAATAGAGGAGACATTGAGGCTGATTGGACACATCCTAAGAAAAAAAAATTAAGGCAGATCACCTCTGAGGCAAACGAGCTCTATGATACCAAACAAAGGGAGATATAAGTATGTTTCAGATGGTTTCTCATGGTTGTTTGGTCCAAGTTTGAGCAGGTACAATACAACAAATAGGAGTAGAGATATGGGTAGTGTTCTATGTCAAGTTTAGGGTTGGTTTTCTTGATGAAATATGTATGAACCCTTTGAAGTGTTCCCTAGTTGCAAATCGCAGACCTGTAAGGTTATTTTGGAGGGGCCAAGAGCCTAAACAGGAGGGCTGGAAGTGAGATAAGGGACAAGAAGTTAAGGAGGACTATGGGAAAATCCTAGGTGTAGGTTTTGGAAGCATAAGAGGTTGAGATCGAGGGGTTGTGATTGTAGTTACAATCAGCCCTAATTAAAGGTACACAGGTTGTAGGAAAAGGCACAAAGGCAAAAGACAAGAGGAGAAAAAGAGGTTGTAGATGCAAGGCAAGTTTGTCCTAAGTGTTGAGTCATTGAGGGACGAATGATCATCTAGAGGGACGATTGGGGACATGTTCAGTGAATTAAAGGAGAAGGATCATTAATAGAGGCAGATTGGTGTTGCTGTAGATCAGTAGCCAAAGGATTGGGTAGACGAGTTCAGGCTACGACCAAGAGGAGTTGTGATTGTGCACTACATCAGCTAGACGGTCAGTTTTATCTTGTTTAGGGTGGACTGTTTTTCAAAGTAATGACACCAAAAACTAGTTTTTATTCCTTGTATCAATGTTTGTATGAGGGCCATGATCTCTGGTACGAGAGCCCTACACCGATGTATTATAGATTGATAATGTAATGAAGTTGGGTTATTGTAAAAATTTTAAAAAGTTGTGCATTTTGTGCACTAGTTGATTTACTGTTGTATTTGTTCCGCTATGAATAGTATTTTGTTGTGGCATTTGGATTGGTAGTGTCAGAGATTCTAAGACCATAACCTATATTCTCTAGTGTGGTGGAAAAAAAACATGGTATCAAAGCTACTTTTAAGGGCCAATGAATCAGAGTGTGCACAATGAAGCAACTCAAAGGGAGCTAAGATCATCTAGATCATGGAGAAAAGGGTTCAACTGAAGACATAGAGATGTGGTCTTGACTGGCTTGGAAATGAGATAGGATGGGTGTTCTGGTGGATTGGTGGTGAACAAAAATTTGTTGTAAGATAGGTTGTTGATCATGGACTTCTTATGACTTTTCATAGATCATTGAGACCACTCGAGGATTGTTTTGGGATGGATGAGATTGGTATGATCAAGATTGCTTCATGTGATGGAAAACATATTGATAGGATAGTTTATTTATTGGATCATGATGTTGCATATCCAATATCGGTGGGATGTGCATTTTTTTTTTTTGATCTAGGAGGACGAGTGCTTGTAGGATTGGGTTGTGGTGATGATGGTCCGTGTTCGACCTCAACTCAGACTGACCTTCTAAGACACAAGATCAATAGCAGGTTGAGTCATTGGGTATCGTGTAGACTCAGAGGGAGTCTAGCTTTAAAAGGAACAACTCTATGGAAGTGTTGAAGTCTCAGGTTCATAATAGATGAGTTAGAGGCACTACCGAGATAGCGTGGCTCATTCTATAGAGTATGTTGCAGTGGTGGATGCTAGATGGGCTAGTGCCACCTGTGATGATGATGGATACTTCCTAGTGTTGAAATTACCTTCCTCACTAAGAGGGAGTGTTGATATTGGTAGCTTCGAAGGTACTAAAAACCCCAGGCTACATGGTTGTGGAGAAATTAGCATCACAAAGTCACTTGTGGGCTAAGAACCCAAGTGTGAGGGGTTTTTTACCCAGAGGAGTTGGGCCAAAACCAAGAATAGATTTGATAATTTGACCCCTGGATATGGAAAAGCACCCTTAGAGTAGCAAGGGGAAGCTTCAAGCACCAAGAGAGGAGGTCTAGAAGTTGGGATATTAATTTTTATATGTTTATGTGGGTAAATTTGTCTAAGTTTCAAGTTGACCTTAGTTAAGGAGACCCCTCTTGGAAGGGATAGACAATACCCAAGGAAGAATATAAATAGAGGAGACATTGAGGCTTATTGGACACATCATAAGAAAAAAACATCAAGGAAAGTCACCTATGAGGCAACCGAGATATAGGAGACCAAACGAAGGGATATAGAACTCTATTTTGGATGGTTTTTCATGGTTGTTTGGGCCGAGTTTGAGCAGGGACAAGCTAGCGAAGGGGAGGAGAGATATGGGCAGTTTTGTGTTAAGTTTAAGGATGGTTTTCTTCATGACATAGGTCTGAAACCTTTGATGTGTGTCTTATTTTCAGGCCACATAAATTTAAGGTGCTTTTGGAGGGGCTGAGAGCCTAAACAGGAGGCCCGTTGGAAGTGACATAAGGGACAACGAGTTAAGGAGGGTTGTGGGGAAATCCTAGCCGCAGGTTTTGGAAGCATAAGAGGTCGAGTTTGAGGGGTTGTGACTATAGCTACATTAAACCCTAATTAGAAGGATGAGGGTTGCAAGAAAAGGCACAGAGCCTGAATACAATAGGAGCAGAAGAGGTTGCAGATGCAAGGTAAGTTTGTCCTCTTGTTTTGATTGTTTATTAGTGGATAGAAAATCCTAGTTTTGAAAGATTATTGAAAGTCATCTTGAGGCTGTTGGAGGGTAGAAAGTAGGTGATATCAGGAGCCCTAAGTGTATAAATTGAAGGATTACTGGTCTGCTAAGAGAGGAATATTTGGAGATTCTCAAGGAATGAACTTTGATGGAAAAAATAAGGAAGTCAAAGGAGAAATTTGACAAGCCCAAGTTTTCTAAAGAGAAGGACATCTTACAATGATAGAGGGAAACCCTCCATTCCCTAATTTTTCCTCATTGTGAAGAACAAGAAGGCAATAGAGGGAAGAAGTACCTAAGAGTTGAGGAGAAACATTGGGCAGTCAAGGATTTGTTCATAAACAGAGATGTGAACAATTCACAAGAAGACACTATGTGTTGAGTCATTGATGGATGAATGATCAGCTAGAGGAAATATTGGAGAAGTGTCCAGTGACATAAATGAGTAGGATCATTGATAGAGGCATATTAGTGTTGTTTCAGATCACGAGCCAAAGGATCGTGCATATTTGTTCAGGGTACGACTAAGAGGACTTGTGATTGTGCGCTATATAAGCTAGACGGTCAGTTGTATCTTGTTCAGGGTATATTGGTTGTCGAAGGACTAACACCAACCCATATTTTGTATTCCTTGTATCAGTGATTGTATGAGGGCCATGATCCTTGGTACAAGAACCCTAGAATGTTGTATTATAGGTTGATAATATAATAAAGTTGGGTTATTGTAAAAATTGTAAAAAGTAGTCAATTATACTTTGTTCAAGGTAGAATGGTCATCATATGTTATTGATACGAAGCCCTAGTTATTGTTTTTTATAAGGGATGATTATAAGGGCCATGATCCCTCGTATAAGAGCCCTACATTTTTGTATTAAATATTTGTAATATAACGAAGTTGGGTTCAAATTTTGTGTACTAGTTGATTCACTGTTTTGTTTATTCCGTTGTGAAAATTAGTATTGTTGTGGCATTTGATTGTGTTTGCATTGGAGACTTTAAGACTCAAAAAAGATTCTCGAGTGTCATGGAAATTCAACATGGTATCAGAGATACTTTGAAGGGCCAATGAATCAAAGTGTGCACATCACAATGTACAACTCAAGAGGGAGTTTGATGTTGAAATATTAATAACAATGGCTAAGTTGTTGGTCAGTCCGTGATATGAGAAAAAATTGAATGGGCTATATAACTATATTATATGGAAGGAAATGATCAAGTTGGTGTTGATGGTCAACAAGATCTATGATTTTTACGACAAGGATATCAAGAAATAAACTGACCATAAGGAGTTGGAAGTGTACGAGGAGTTGGATATGAAGGCCAAAATTATCATCCTAAATGGTGTCAATGATTATTTGATACCTCATCTATCAGGGAAGATAAGTGCCCATGATATGTGGAAATATCTTCTGGATCTATTCCAGAGCAATAAGGAGAACCAACTGTTTGTATTGAAGGAAAAGTTGAAGAGCACCAAGATTTTGGATGGAGAAGCAGTGGCACCGTATCTGATGAGATTTTATTAGGTTCAAGATGAGCTTTCCACCATCATAGAGACTATTTCAAATTATGAGATGGTGAGGATTTATTTGAAATTGTTCATTGAGGAATGGAAGCCCTTCATCAAAAGGATCGTCACTCAAGAGAAGTTGCTAGACTAGAACAAGTTGTGGGATGAATTCATTTAGGAGGAACTGTGAGACGAGGTCCTTCATATGAAGAAGAAGAATTCAAATGAGAAAGTGGCTATTGCAAGGGGAATGAAGGGAAAGTCAATGAAGGACTTGGGAAATCTTAAGTGTTTTAGTTGTGGTGAATATGATCATTATTGTTAGAAAATTATATACTAAAGAGAAATGAAACACATAAAATATGCGGAAAACACAAGCACACAAAACACATAAAACTACAGAGACACAGATATACGTGGTTCACCCAGTTTGGGCTACATCCACCCCGAACAGCCAGTCCTTCCTTTCTATTATCCAGCAAAATGAAGAGACACAACCTTAATAACAGTATCTCATTGTATTACCCCTTCTGTTTTCTTCACAATGCCTCTTATCTGTTGAAGCCCTGAGAATAGCTACTAATAATTACACAAACCACAAAACAATACCTCATACAAGCAAGGGTCAAGGGGGTTGTCTTTCTAGGAAACAACTTCAAATAAAACATGATCTTCCACTGCCGCATCATCCACCTAATGAACAACCCAGATTGACTAGAAATTACTATACCTTTACAAGGAAATTTTACATACGTTTAGCTTCGGGTGCTGCCCACCTAAACCACTGGGGGGGGGCGCATTCACACCCGCAGCCGCCCCCCCCCTTGACCCTCCAGGCAATGTTTAATTACGGGCAACATTTCCACCCCATTAAGGTACATGGGTCCAACACTGTGATACAAATCAAACAATATAATCAGGCTCCACACCCAACAATTATTTGATGAAGTGTCTGAAGAATAAGAAGGGAGATAATGAGAAGAAGAAGGGGAAGGAGGTAGCAGGTGTTGCCACTTATTTTGAGCCGCATGAAATCTCAAGAAGATTGGAGAGTTAATATTTTGCTCCGGTATCTCATTTCTCTGAGGGTTGCATCAATGAAATGCACGGTACATGGACAGTCATGTTGCGAAGCATATGATAGGTTTGCATGATGTGTTTGAGGCTTTAATTGAGTGGGACTCAAAGTTTCACATGATGGTGGGTGAAAACAATCTGAAAGAAATCATAGGATCTAGTGTTGTTTCATTTAGGATGGATTCAAGTCGAATCATGCGTGTTCAATATGTATTGTTTGTACTAGAGCTCAAATATAACATATTTCCTATCTCAATGATCGATCATAAGGGGTTTGATGTGATTTTCTAGGATGGGAAAGAGAGGCTCAAGCCCAAAGGATCTAAATCTACTGGAGTGATCATCAAAGTTAGGGAGCATGGTATTTATCGAATGACGAGAAAGCGTGTAAATCATGAGAAGCATAAGCATGTGCAGGTTCTTGAGGCTCAGAGGGAGTGAATTTTTAGTGGGAGTATGCATGTTCAGAGGGATAATGTGCAGTT
This sequence comes from Pinus albicaulis, assembly GCA_034641835.2. Lineage (NCBI taxonomy): Eukaryota > Viridiplantae > Streptophyta > Pinopsida > Pinales > Pinaceae > Pinus > Pinus albicaulis. Next base: position 1,514,814,385 of record CM076575.1, on the reverse strand, counting down.
GAAGAAGATCACATGGTCAGTGGGGAGTAAGGGTACTTCTATAGTTGGTAAGAAGGAACCCTAAGATGAACTGAAATCATTTCATGAGAAAAAGAAGCAGGAGGCTTCTCATGGTAGAGACACTACCGAGATGAACATAGTTCATTCTATAAGGTATGTTTGAGTGGTGAATTCCAAGAGTTGGGCTAGTGTCTATAGTAGCGATGATGATGATGTGATACTTCTTAGTAGTGGAAGTGCCTCCCTCGCTAAGAGGACGTGTTTAATTTTGTAGCTTGGGAGTTACTCAACAACCATGGATACTAGGTTTGTGTGAGTTGGAACCAAAAAAGCACTTTTTGGGTGAAGTAACCAAGTAGTGGGTTTTGAACCCAAAGTCCTGGGCGGGAAACCAAGAGCTATTTTGGAGGTTTGACCATTGTTGCATGTGTGGCACCCTTAATGGAGCAATGTAAAACTAAGGAAAACTTGGAAGAATTGGTCAAATGGAGGAAATAATTTTTATTTATATGTTAGTGGGCTATTTGGCACAAAGTTAAGGTAGGCTTGGATTTATAAGCTCCCTAAGAGAGGGCTAGACATTGAAACCTAATAACTTATAAATAAACGGGCCTCATTTTATCTCAAACACATCACAAGTGTGAAATATCATAAGAGAGATACTTTTGAGGTATTCACAACCTAGATGAGTCTTTGTCAAGTGGAGAAGAGGTCAAAGGTTCATATTTTCTTTGTGTGGACAAGGGTCGAGTTAGGAAGATTGCAGGGCCAAGGTTGGAAGATAAGTTTGAGAAGTTCTATGCATATGTTATGGTTTTTTTCTTTGTGAACATGGAGTTGAAAATCTCTGTGTATTGCAGGTAGGAAGGGTCACTGTTTTGGAGGGTTGAGAGGCCTTGAGAGACTTGAAACAAGGTTGTGTTATCCTAGAGTAATAACATAAGAGGAAGGATGGTCAAAGAAGAAAAAAAACATGAGTTGGAGGAACTTTAGAGGCTAAGAACAAGGTTTTTTTAGCTATCACATGGTGCCCTAACCAAGGAAAAAAATTCAGAGAGTTGTGCACAGGCCGTGGGCATAGGACAAAAGGAAAATTTCATATATGCATAGGTATGTTTTATGTGCTTCATCATGATATTTTGTTAGGTTGATGATGTACAAAATCAATAGATTTGTGTAGAATATTAAGTATAGATTGGAGGATTATTAGAAGTTGCTAATTGTGACCTAAGAACAATCCATTGTGAAGGACTGTAAGGTTGTTAGGTGGGAAAAAGTTTTGGAGCCTAAGGGTTGATCCTTTGAAGGAATAAAGGGAAACCAATAGGGCTAGTTAACAATACCTAATTCATTGAAGAGAAGAGGTCATCTTTAGTGGAAAGAAGGAAACCTCCATTGCCTTAAGATATATCTGTATTGGAGCAGTAAAGAGGTAGAGTGGGAAGTGTTGTTGAAGACCCTATGTGTTGGAATACTTGAAGGAAGAAGAAGCATATTGAGGGAATATTGTATGAGCCAAAGTTTAGTGACCTAAAGGAGCAATGTTCATTGACAATGAAAACTTGTGGAGTTGTAAATTATAAGGAAAAGGACAACCATATGTGTTAAAGGTACATGGAATGAAAGGAGTTGTAGAGCATGCTACATCAAGTAGGTCAATTATACTTTGTTCAGTGTATATTGTTCATCATATATTGTTGATACCAAGCCCTAGCTATTGTATTGTATCAAGGCTGATTGTTAGGGCCATGATACCTAGTACAGGAGATCTAGGCTATTGAATTAAAGATTTGTAATATAACGAATTTGGGTTGAAAATTTGTGTACTAGTTGATTCATTTTTATGTTTATTCCGTTGTGAAAAGTAGTATTGTTTTGGAATTTGAGTGTGTTTGCGTTGGATATTTTAAGACTCAAACCATATTCTTGAGTTTCGTGGAAAATCAACATGGTATTAGAGCTAATTTGAAGGGCCCGTGAATGAGAGTCACCACATCACAACACACAAATCAAGAGGGAGTTGGTTCCATTATGGTTGAAGGACTAATACCAATGGAGAAGTTGTCGGTCGGTCTGTGGTATGAGAACAAGTTGGATGGGATATCTAACTATAGCTCATGGAAGGAAAGGATCAAGTTGGTCTTTATGGTCAACAAGATCTACGAGTTTGCTAACAAGGATGTTGAGATTCAACAAGATGATGATCCTAGTGAAAATTAAGCACCTACACTAGGTGGGGCCCGCAGACTATTTTTAGGTGTATTCCTATTTTTAGAATGGTGAGAAGATTCTATTTATAGCGAGAGTCTATTTATAGATGGTTGAGAAAATTCTATTTATAGATGAGGTTATATTTCTAGATGCATTGGCGAAGTCTATTTATATATCACATGTCTAAAAATATAATGCATGTCGATTATTATTATCTCTTAAGAATAATTAGACAATAAATAATAATCTATTCTCTTGAAGCACTTGATTTCAGTTAACTGATGTGGAAAACTAGTTAGCTGAAGGAATTTCGAGTTCTAAGGTTGGTTGGTGGGACATGCAAGTGGACTTAGTTGTAACTGAGTGATTCGAAGTTGTAACAGAGTTGGATGTGTAGTTATGTGAGTTGTAAAGTAGTTTTAACTCAGTTAAGCGAGTTAAACTCAATTGTGCTAGTTGTAACTAGTTGTAACTAAAGATACACTAGTGAGAGATCAGTGAATTAAATATTAAATTAATTCACATGGAGTGATCTCACATGCAACTGAAGATTTACTATTTTTAACCACATGCATGTCAGATCCAGTGGAGACCCAATTGAGAGATAAGTGAAAGTGACAGTTTGACTATCAGTTGTGACATTAGTGGGTGCACTCTTGCAACCACACACACATTGGAGATGCTAATGAGGATTGCGCAGTCAAGGCAAGACAAGATCTCATTCATTCAGGGATTGTGATCAACAGGGATTGCACAGTGGAGGCAGATTGTCAGGAGGCAATAAATTAGCGCATGTATTTGCTAATTTTTGTATGACAATGTGAGACGATTGTATATTGTACTGAGAGCTCTTGGATTAGAGTTTTGTATGAGATTGTTTCATGATCCATGTGTTAATTAAGGTTGTAATTGATATTAATAAAATGATGTCATTTTTGAAGATGATGGAAACTCTAGGTCTATGATAATACCTTTGTTGTTATGCAAACCCAAGATCCTAAACACATGAAACCTTAAAAGCCGTATCCTATAAAATCCCTAAACCATAACCATACATTACCTTAGGCTACGATATACTATATTACATTACACACTACCATACATATTTAATAAACATAATCCTTGGCTCCAAATATGTTTTGAAACAACGTAAATATTCCTTATTAACAAGGATGACTTAACTTTGATTAATGGCAGACAAAAATGTTCCCTATGACGATATATGGTAGACATAATGTTTAATATTGGCAACATGGTGTACAAACATGACATACGTGTTCCTACATGGAAAACAAATGTATAATGCAGACAAACATGTTCCCTATGACCATACATGGCAAACATAATGTTTAATGTTGGCAACATGGTGTACAAACATGACATACATGTTCCTACATGGAAAACATAATGTATAATGCAGGAAACATGGTGTACAAACATGGCATAAATGTTCTACATGGAAAACATAATGTATTATGCAGGTAGCATGGTGTAATACATCACTCACATGGAAGACAAGATCTTTTTGCATATTTTTTTATATGATCCATCTTCCATATGGAAGACCAATATTTGGCATGTACACTTAAGAAGCATATCCATATTTTATCACCACGTACAATACAACTAGACCAACTGAGATATTTTATGCATTGAAATTAGTTTCATCATATGTTAAACTCTCCATAAAATAATGGAGTCGTATTATATACTTTTCATGATATAAGAAAATTGTATTTTCTATTGTTCGGCTCTAAATTAATCATGTCGGCTCTCCATAAATTCATGTCTCTTGAAATAAGGCAAACCACTATAAATATATGGTAAAGTTCAAACGTTGAAAAAAAATAAGAAGATCATCTCGGTTAAGAACATACATACAGAGGCACGGAAACATATGAAGACAGAAAGAAAGCCAAGGAGAATAAAAGAAGAATTATATTGGGCTATTTTCCTTGTTTGGATTATCATTCAAGCTACAACTACTCGGACATACTTGTGAAAAGGTTTATTGAACATGCCTATTACGATTTGCAGACCAGTGGAATTAAAACTTGGATTAATAGCTACAGTAACTTGTGATCTCTCGATTTGGTGCAACAATCCTCTTTTTAGTTCATTCAACACAGTAAGATTGTCTCTCGGTCTAGTGCAGAAATTTCCCTTTTTAGAGGCTCAGTTCCTTTCTTTGAACTGTGTACAGGATAGTGAAGAACTCAGAATGTGTCATCATTTTTGGGACGGATCTCTTGCAACGATACTCTGAACAATGAAAAAGAGTCTTCATCAATGATATGATTCATTACAGTGATACTTTGTGGCAGGTGCAGTCAGTGGAACCCGGAAATGTGAGTAGTGTGATCACGGTGTAACCCAGATTTGTGGGCATTACATTCTCGGTGAAGACTAAACCAAGCAAGCATGGGTCAAGGGTCAAATAAGGCTTCCCGTGATTCCAATTTTTGAGGCAGATTTTTGAAACAGTTTGAGTTTATGTGTCACCCTTGGAGAAGATCATTGAAGTGTATGGAGATTCGATAGTTGGAGCCCATAATAAGTAAATTTGGAGGCTTGTACTAGTGCAACAACCTTGGAAGCCATTAGACAATGGAGTATTAGGACCCCTGGAGCAGTGAAGTTCTTGGAATTCTTGAAAAGTGCTTGGGAAAGCATTATTGATAACATCTTTTTGAAGCACATTGACAACACCTTGGAGCATCTTGTGAAGACACTTTGAAACTAAACTCGGAGATATTATTGGAGATCATGATGCATTGTTGATGTCATCATGAGGTGACTTGGAAAATTTGGTTGGGTATGATGAAGAGCAGTGGTGACACCTTCTAAGAAGAAAAGGTGGTCATTGATGATGCAACGTGGATACTAAGTGTGACAGGGCTCATTGAAGAAGACATTGGGAGCCGTGAAGAATAACCAAACATATTTTGAGGAAGTGAAGTTGTGGGTTGGAGCCCAAGATGTTGGAGCCTCATAGAGACAAGGTCAGTGCCTTGGAAGATAGGGTTGGAGCCCTAGAGGATTGGAGTCCTCAAGAAACCAAGTCGGAGCCTGTACCATAGATAGGGTTGGAGCCCTAGAGGTTGGTGCCTCAAATTGACAAGGTTGGAGCCTTGAAAAGACCAAGTTGGTGCTTGGAAGAATATAGGTTGGAGCTTGGAAGATTGGAGTCTTCATCTAGGGTTGGAGCCCTATATCATTATTGTACTTTACTTACTGTAAAGAAGAAATTAATAAAAGTATCTATTCCATCATTGTTCATTTTGTGTTCTAAATATAAGTGATTTAACTGGTAAAATTAACAATTGAAAAGAAATACTGATTCACCCCCCTCTCAGTATTTCCAAAAATTGGTATTAGAGCCAATACCTTCACTCAAAGCCTAACAGCTTGAAGGTTGATCATTAGAACACAAATGGAAAAGCCAAGGAATAAAGTCTCCAATCCTCCTAAATATGTGTCTTCCTCAACCATCGAAATTGAAGTCAATAAATTTGCGAAGGCTCCATTTTTCAATGGAAATTTTGATATATGGGAGGCAAGACTGAGAAATTTCTTGAAGACTCAAGGAATTGAAGTTTGGAAATCAATGATTACTAATGACACAATGGACGAAGAATCCAAGGAGTACAATACAAAAGCAATGAAGACAATTTTGAAAGGGTTACCAAATTCTGTGAAGGCCAATTTTGAACAATGTTAGTCAACAAAAGTCATATGGGACAAACTTCATGATCTCCACTCAAAAGGAGTGTTGACAATGATCTCTAGTCAAGAAGATGATGGAAAACAAGATAGAAGTCCAGAATCCATCAAGGAATCTGAAGATAAGAGAGATGACAACAAGGCTAAATAAGACCTAGAAGATGAAGAGAACAAAGAAGACTTTGGAGAAGATATCCTGAATAAACTTATCGCTTCCATGGAAGATATTAACAATTTGAAAAAAAAAAATGAGGAACTTAAGAAGAAAACACAATATGGTAACCAAGACAAGACAAGGAAGGAAGTTGACTTTGTCAAGCTTCAAGTACAAGAAAGAGATGAGGAGCTCGCCAAAATTAAAGAGGAATTTCATCAAAACAAAAGAAAGCATCATGAAGAAGTCATATCTATGACAAATCAATTGGATAACGCAAATAAAAGGGAAGAAACTTTGTCAAGCCACCTTGAACAAAGACTTAAGAGCTTGAACAATCTTGAAGCAGAGATTGGTCAATACAAGGAAGAGGTCTCCTCTCTTAGATCTCAACTAGAAGAAGCAAGGAAACAAGTGCAAGGAGATGAGAAGGTGATGGAAGCTTTGGCATTCATAGAAGGACAACTTAATGAAGCAGAAAAGGAGAGTAACACCATGATATGCCAACTAGATGAAAAGGATGAAGAAAAATTGAAACTAAAATCAGAGATCGATCTTCTCAAGGCCGAAACATGTGAAGTTACAAGAATAAAAGAAGAAATGGAGAGAATTCTAGCAAAGGAGAATTAAGAATTTTTCATATTGAAATCAAATATCATCTCCCTTAAAATCGAAACACATGAAGCAACAAGGATGATGGAAGAAATGAAGAGGCAACTACTTATGAAAGATGAATATTGTGAAAAGTTGAAAGGAGAAATTGTCTTTCTTGAAAAGGAAGTTGAATTGCTGAATAAAAAAGAAGAAGATCATCTCGATGAAGAACATACATATAGAGGCACGGAAATGGAAGAAGACATAAATAAAGACGAGGAGAATAAAAGAAGAATTATATTGGGCTATTTTCCTTGTTTGGATTATCATTCAAGCTACAACTACTCGGGCAGACTTGTGAAAAGGTTTATTGAACATGCCTATTACGAATTGCAGACCAGTGGAATTAAAAACTCAGATTAATAGCTACAGCAACCTGTGATCTCTTGGTTTGGTGCAATAATCCTCTTTTTAGTTCGTTCAACACAGTAAGATTTTCTCTCGGTCTAGTGCAGAAATTTCCCTTTTTAGAGGCTCGGTTCCTTTCTTTGAACTATGTACAGGATAGTGAAGAACTCGGATTGTGTCATCATTTTTGGGATGGATCTCTTGCAATGACACTTTGAACAGTGAAAAAGAGTCTTCATCAATGATATGATTCATTACAATGATACTTTGTGGCAGGTGCAGTCAGTGGAACCCAAAACTGTAAGTAGTGTGATCACAGTGTAACCCATATTTGTGGGCATTGCAGTCTCGGTGAAGACTAAACCAAGGAAGCATGGGTCAACGGTCAAAGAAGGCTTCCCATGATTCTAATTTTTGAGGCAGAATTTTGAAACAGTTTGAGTTTATGTGTCACCCTTGGAGCAGATCATTGAAGTGTATGGAGATTCGATAGTTGGAGCCCAAAATAAGTAAATTTGGAGGCTTGTACGAGTGCATAAGCCTTGGAAGCCTTTAGACAATGGAGTATTAGGACCCCTGGAACAGTGAAGTTCTTGGAATTCTTGAAAAGTGCTTGGGAAAGCATTATTGATAGCATCTCTTTGAGGCACATTGACAACACCTTGGAGCATCTTGTGAAGACACTTTGAAACTAAACTTGGAGATATTATTGGAGATCATGATGCATTGTTGATGTCATCATAAGGTCACTTGGAGAATTTGGTTGGGTATGATGAAGAGCAGTGGTGACACCTTCTAAGAAGAAAAGGTAGTCATTGATGATGCAACGTGGAGACTAAGTGTGACAGGGCTCGTTGAAGAAGACATTTGGAGCTGTGAAGAATAACCAAACATATTTTGAGGAAGTGAAGTTCGTAAGTTGGAGCCCAAGAGGTTGAGCCAGAGACAAGGCTCTGCCTTGGAAGATAGGGTTGGAGCCCTAGAGGATTGGAGTCCTCAAGAAATCCAGGTCGGATCCTATACACAAGAGATAGGGTTTGAGCCGTAGGTTTGTGCCTCAAATCGACAAGGTTGGTGCCTTGGAAAGACCAAGTCGATGCTTAGCACAATACAGGTTGGAGCCTAGAAGATTGGAGTCTTCATCTAGGGTTGGAGCCCTATATAATTATTGTACTTTACTTATTGTAAAGAAGAAATTAATAAAAGTATTTATTCCATCATTGTTCATTTTGTGTTCTAAATATAAGTGATCTAACTGGTAAAATTAACAATTGAAAAGAAATACCGATTCACCCCCCTCTCAGTATTTCCAACACCATGATATATAAATAATATATGATATTGGGTTTTTTAGATTTATGCTTTCCCGATAAAAACATATGTGTTATGTGTGACTGATCTTTCTTCATGTGGTTGCAATTGGCGATTAAATTTCCGCAAAGATTTTAGTAGAAGGATTATGTATTTAACAATGGCATATAATTGTTAGATCAGGAGAATCTAGGCAATACATAATTGTATTAAAATTTCTACATGGTATCGGAGCAAAGAAGATTGCAATATTGAAGCAGTAGCTGAGTTTGTTGGTAGAAACAATTCGAATTTGCTGCAAGAATTTCTTGGTGCGACAGTTGAGTAAACATCGAAATGGATTTCAATGGTTTGCGGCTAGAGTATGCACTCGAGGGTAGCTCGAACTACATTGCATGGAAGGATAGGATGGAGGCGGTGATTGAAGATAATGGCTTGAAGGAATTCATCAACAGTGATGTTCCTAAGCCCACTTCGACGGATGCTGCATTACTTGACGCCTGGAAAAAGAAAGTAAATAAAACAAGAGGGATTCTGTTGGAAGGTGTGCAAAACCATATTGTCTCAAGCCTTCATGGGAAAGCCACTCCATTTTCTATGTGGAAGGCTTTAATGGATCTTTTCCAAATTAGCAGTGACCATAGGAAATTGGTGCTGAAGGATAAACTTAGAAAGATCAAGATGGAGAAGGGTGACAATATTCCTAAGTATCTCACAAATTTTTTCCAATGTCAGGATGAACTGGGGAGTGTGGGAATCATGGTTGATGATGATGATTTGGTGAGTTTGGTTCTCTTGGGACTTCCTAAGAGTTTTCACAATTATCAAGACTTTGTCAACGGATGGGAAAAACTGTCGGATTGGGAATGACTGTGGTCAGATCTAGTGCAGGAGGAGGGAGTTCAAAGTAACTTCCCTCTAAGTTCTTCATCAAAGCATGATGATGATGAGAATTTTGCTTTGGCTTCCAAGGAAAATAATGGGAAGGGGAAGAAATTCCATTCTAAATCCAAGTCTAAAGGCAAGAAGCTGGATTTGTCCAAGGTGAAGTGTTTTCACTGTCACGAACATGAGCATCTCGCTACTAACTGTCCGCAGAAGAAGAAGAACAAGAAGGCTGCTGGAGTTGCCACTAGTGAGGCCCTTGCATCAAAATTTAAACTTGATTTCTCTTTGATAGCATGCATGGTTTCAAGTGCATTAGGATTAGTGTGGTATCTCGATAGTGGTGCTTCCTTCCACATGACGGGAGATAAGGAGCTTTTCAGTGACTTGGAGGAGAAAGATCTCCAAATGCATATGGATATGGGTGACGATGATGATAATAAAGTAGACCAGCACTGGTACCATTACCTTTCATAGGGATTCAAGTAAACCATTTCAATTGAAATATGTTATGCATGTTCCAAGTCTGAAGAAAAATTTGGTCTCAGTCGCAATGTTGGAGGACAGAGGCTATGATGTTGTTTTCAACGATGGAAAAGCTTTCCTGTGACATAAAAAAATGGGTCAAGCCAAGACGATAGGGATTCGAGTTAATAATCTCTACAAGCTGGAGGTAGATGGCTTCACTTCCATGATAGGAAAGGCAGAAAAAGTGGTTAGCTGGGATGAGGGTGAATTATGGCACATGCAATTGGGCCATATTCATCATGGAGCCTTGAAAGTCATGCAACAAACATCTACTAGACTTCTAATGGGAACACTTGCTTAGTTATATCAGTGCAAGGGTTGCACCATGAGGAAGTATGTTAAGTCCACCTTTCATGAAAAGGAGAATCGTGCTTCAGGGATCCTTTAGAGAGTTCACACAGACGTGTGCAGACCATTCTCGGTTGCTTCAACAGAAAAACATAAGTACTATGTTATTTTTTTTGATGACTTCTCTCGTAAATGTTGGATCTTCTTCATGTAGAAGAAGGATCAAACATACTCAAAGTTTTGTGAGTTTAAGGCATTGGTAGAGAAAGAGTTGGGGAAGCAAGTGAAGGCTCTGAGGAGCGATAATGGTGGGGAATACATATCTAAAAAATTCAAAAAATTCTGCAAAAAAGAAGGAATTCGAAGAGAACTCATAGCGCCTCATAACCCACAACAAAATGGGGTCATGAAGAGGAAAAAAAGAACGATTGTGGGTGCAGCACGAGTGATGTTACATGATCAGGGCCTACCAATGCATTTAGGCAAAAGCATGCAACACTACGCGTTTATGCAAAACCATTGTCCTCATAGAGTACTCTTGTGCAGAGTACACCGTTACCCATCGGGTAAGAAACCGGATGTTTCTCAATTTAAGATTTTTGGCTCATCTCTTTATGTGCATGTGACCAAGAACGCTAGGAAGAAGCTGGAGCTGACTGCTGAAGTTGGGATATTTGTGGGGTACAAAGAAACACCCCATAATTTTTCCAAACAGTCGATTGACTGTGGTGCAATGAGATATAAAATTCAATGAGGATAAAGCCATGAAGTTGTCGCTTGAGAGGGAGCTAGAATTACATGCAGAGGAGGAATTTTTGGTTCCTAAAGATGAGTCTCTAGATGTGGATCGACCACAGGAGGAGGTTCATGGAGTGGAGGAGTCCACTCATGCAGAGCCAAACATTAGAACTGGCAAAAGGCATACCACAGAAGCTGAGAGGCTGAAGCTTGATGTGACATAGAATGTAAGAGTCCCTACTCCACAGCGTAGACAGAGAAAATATCTTGATCGATTCAATGGATACATGTCTCTCATGAGAAAATTTATTATGAATGAGCCATCTTCCTTTCAAGAAGCAATGCAAGAGCCCACATGGGTAGATGCAATGGAGGAGTATGACTCCATTGTCAGAAACAGTGCTTGGGAAATTGTTCCAAGGCCAATTGATAAATTGGTGGTAGGTTTAATATGGATCTACAAGGTAAAGCAAGATGCTAATGGGAGTGTTGAGAAATACAATGCCAGATTTGTGGCCCGAGGCTTCTCACAGATCAAGGAGATTGATTATGAAGAAACCTTTGCACCTGTAGCACATTATTCTTCCATAAGGACCATCCTTGCTCTCTCAGCACAGATGGGTTGGCACATTCATTAGATGGATGTGAAGACTGTGTTCCTTAATGGGATCATTGAGGAAGAAGTGTACATTGAGCAGCCTAAAGGATTTGAGATCATTAGCAGCAAGTCGCATGTGTGCAGACTCAGAAGAGCGTTGTATAGGCTAAAGCAAGCACCCCGTGCTTGGTACACTCAGATCGACAACTATTTCACCAGACTTGGCTTCACCAAGAGTGAGGCGGATGCAAACCTATACCAGATTGTGGTGGAGGGTAAGCTTTTAATCATTGTTCTTTATGTTGATGATTTAATATTGACTGGTGATGAGAAGTTGATACACTCATGCAAGGAGGACCTTGCAAAGGATTTTGAGATGAAGGATATGGGCCTCCTTCACTATTTTCTTGGATTGGAAATATGGCAACGAGAAGGTGAACTGTTTGTGTCTCAAGGCAAGTATGCAAGGGAGATACTTGGTAAGTTTCACATGGAGGGCTGTAAACTCATGGATACTCCTCTTCCTGGAAACTGGAGGAAAGAGGACGCTACATCTGGAGAGGTAGTGGATGCTACTGTTTATCGACAATTGGTGGGTTCGCTCATGTCTTTAGTTAATACAAGACCGGACATATGCTATGCGGTGAACTAGCTTAGTCAAGCGATGGTTAAGCCTACTAAGCTCTTTTGGAAGGCGGGAAAGCATGTCCTGAGATATCTCGTGGGCACATCTGAGTATGGATTATGGTACAAATGTATTTTGGAGCGGAGGTGAAGTTGCATGTACTAACAGGCGTGCATTAGGCAGTAAACTCCAAAAAGACATAAAAGAGCACATCGGAGGGGTCTTCGCATCATATCTGGTAATCGTTTCTTGGTACAACAAAACAAAGATCCGTGGTACCCAATTCGTCAGCGGAAGCGTAATACGTGGCAGAGAAGTCACGCCTCGCATGTGAGGCTATCTAGATGAGAAAGATCCTGGTTTGTTTGCTTGGTTCTCATTTAGATCTGATAGTGATTCATTGTGATAATCAGAGTTGCATTAAACTCTCGATTAATCTCGTGTTTCATCATATATCTAAGCATATAGATATCTTGTACCATCATCTCAAATATTGTGTGCAGAGGAGGATCATGTTGCTCCAGTACATTCCCACGGAAGATCAAGATGCATATATTCTGACGAAGGAACTCACCAAGAGAAAATTTGAATACCATAGAGACAAGATCGGGGTGAAGGATAATCCCTTTCTTGTTGAGAGGGAGTGTTAATATTCAACAAGAAGATCCTAGTGAAAATTAAGAACCTACACTAGGATGGAGCCTCAGGCTATTTTTAGGTGGACGTCTATTTATAGATGCATGAGAAAATTTTGTTTATATATGCATGTCTATTTATAGATGTATGTGCAAGTTCTATTTATAGATGAGGTTCTATTTTCATTTGCATGGGCTTTAGGTCTATTTATAGATCGTGATGTCTGTAAATAGAATGCATGTCAGTTATTATTATCTCTTAATAATAATTGGACAATAAATATTAATCTATTCTCTTGAAGCACTTGATTTCAGTTAACTGATGTGGCAAACCAGCTAGCTGAAGGAATTTCGAGTTCTAAGGTTGGTTTGTGGGACATGCAAGTGAAATTAGTTGTAACTGAGTGATTCAAAGTTGTAACAGAGTTGGATGTGTAGTTATGTGAGTTGTAAAGTAGTTTAACTTAGTTGTGCTAATTGTAACTAGTTGTAACTAAATATACACTAGTGAGAGATCAGTGAATTAAATATTAAATTAATTCACATGGAGTGATCTCACATGCAACTGAAGATTTACTACTGTTAACTACATGCATGTCAGATCCAGTGGAGACCCAATTGAGAGATAGGTGAAAGGGACAATTTGACTATCAGTTGTGACATTAGTGGGTGCACTCTTGCAACCACATACACACTGGAGATGCCAATGAGGATTGCACAGTCAAGGCAAGGCAGGATCTCATTCATTCAATGATTGTGATCAATAGGGATTACGCAGTGGAGGCAGGCTGTGAGGAGGCAGTAAATTGGTGCATGTATTTGCTAATTTTTGTATGACAATGTGAGATGATTATATATTGTACTGATAGATCTTGGATTAGAGTTTTGTATGATATTGTTTCATGATATATGATATATACATAATATATGATAGTGGGGTTTTTAGCTTTATGCTTTCCCGGTAAAAACATCTGTGTTATGTGTGATTGATATTTATTCATGTGTTTTCATTTGGCGATTAAATTTCCACAAATATTTTAGTAGAAGGATTATGTATTTAACAGTGGCATATAATTGTTAGATCAGGAGAATCCAGGCAATACATAATTGTACTAAAATTTCTACGAAGGAGATGAGGAAACCAATTGACCCTAAAGAGTTGGAAGTGTATGAGGAGTTGGATACGAAGTCCAATATTATAATTCTAGATGGTATCAAGGATCATTTGATACCTCATTTTTTGGGGAAGATCAGTGCCCATGAGATGTGGAAATCTCTTCAGGACATGTTCTAGAATAAGAATGAGAAATGAAAGTTTCTGTTGAAGGAAAAGTTGAAGAGAACCAAGATGTTGGATGGAGAAGTAGTGGTGATGTATCTGACGAGATTGTCTTAGGTTCAATATAAGCTTGCCGTTATTAGAGAGAATGTTCCATATTTTGAGATGGTGAGGATTTATATGAAAAGGTTCACCAGGAATTGAAGCCCTTCATCATAAGGATCGTCACTCGATAGAAGCTGCTAGACTGGAATGGGTTGTGGGATGAATTCATTCAGGAGGAACTAGAAGACGAGGACCTTCATATGAAGAAGAAGACTTCAGATGAGAATGTGGCTTTCATAGGGAGAATGAAGGGAAATACGAAGAAGGACTTGAGCAAGATGAAGTGTTTCAATTGTGGTGAATATGGTCATTATTTGAAGAAGTGTCCGAAGAAGAAAAAGGGAGATAATGAGAAGAAGAAGGGGAAGGAGTTAGTAGGTTTTTCCACTTCTTCTGAGCTAGATGAACTATGAAGAAGATTGGAGAGTGGATATTTTGCTCTGGTATCTCATTTCTCTGAGGATGGCATCGACGAGACTGCATGTTATGTGGATAGAGGTGTGACGAAGCATATAAAAGGTTCATGTTATGTGTTCGAGACTCTAACTGAGTGGGACTCAAAGGTTTGCATGATGGTGGGTGACCAGAGTAATAAATTTAAATCAAAGGATATGATGTCATGCCATTTAGAATGGAGTCAGGTTTGATGATGTGATTTCTCTACTATTTGTAATAAAGATCAAATATAATGTATTTCATGTCTTAGTGGTCAAACAAAAGGGATTTGACGTGATTTTTCAGGTTGAGAAAGTGAATCTCAGGCCCAAAGGATCTAACTCTACTGGAGTATTCATCAGAGTTAGGGATCATGGTCTATACCAGCTGATGAGAATATACATTATGATAAGTAGAATTAGGTGCAAATTCGAAAGGCTCTGAGAGAGCCAAGTTCTAGTGGGATTATGCAGGTTTAAGGGAAAATGTGCAGCCCAAGAAGAGCGCGTGGTTAGTGGGGAGTAAGGGCACTTATATAACTATCAATAAGGAGCCCCAAGATAGCCTGAAAGTATTTTAGGTGAAAAATAAGCAGGCGTATTCTCATGGCAAAGACACTACCAAGTCGATCGTTGTTCATTCTACAGGGTATGTTGTAGTGGTGAATTCCAAGGGTTGGGCTAGTGTCACCAGTAGTGATAACGATGACGAGATACGTCCTAGTGGTGGAATACCTCCCTCGCTAAGAGGGAATGTTGATTTTTGTAGCTTAGAAGGTACTCCACAACCTTAGGTACTAGGTTTGTGTGAGTTGGCACCAGAAAAGAATTTTGTGTGTGAAGTACCCAGGCAATGTGTTTTGAACCCAAAGTTGTGGGTGAAAAACCAAGAGCTATTTTGGAGGTTTGATAATTGTTGCATTTGTGGCACACTTAATGGAGCAAGGGGAAACTAAGGAAACATTTGAAGAGTTGGTCAAATGGAAGAAATAATTTGTATTTGTATGTTAGTGGGATATTTGGAACAAAGTTAAGGTTGGATTAGATTTAGGAGTGCCCTGAGAGAGGGCTATACGTTGCACTCTAAGAACATATAAGTTAAGGACCCTCATTTGATCTCCATATCAAAGGAGAGATAATTCTAAGGTGGTCGTAGCCTAGAGGAGCCTTTGCCAAGTGGAGAAAAGGTTGAAGGTTCATTTTTTATTTGTGTGGACAAGGACTTATCTAGGTATATTGTAGGGCCAAGGTTGGAGGAAGAGTTTCGGCGATTTTGTGCACATGTTAGTGTTGTTTTCTCTGTGAACAGAGGGCCACAAATATCTATGTATTG
Organism: Pinus albicaulis; assembly: GCA_034641835.2. Taxonomy (NCBI): domain Eukaryota; kingdom Viridiplantae; phylum Streptophyta; class Pinopsida; order Pinales; family Pinaceae; genus Pinus; species Pinus albicaulis. The sequence goes on along the minus strand of CM076575.1, from coordinate 1,514,798,536 downwards.
CAGGTAGGAAGGGTCATCATTTTGGAGGGACGATAGACTAAGAGAGAGCTGAATAGGGTTGTGTTATCCTAGAGTAATAACTCAAGAGGAGGGTTGGTCAGATAAGTAACAACACAAGTGTTGGAGGAATTTTAAAGGCCAAGAATAGGGTTTTGTAGCTATCACAGGGTTCCCTAACCAGGGCTGAAACTTTAGAGAGTTGTACACAAGCCGTGGGCATAGGAAAAAAGGAAAAAAACATATGGAAAGGTATGTTTGGTGTCCTTCATCATGATATTTTTCTAGGTTGATGATGTCAAAAATGGGAAACATTGTGTAGCATATTAAGTAAAGTTTGGAGGGCTGTTAGAATTTACTAGTTGTGCCCTAATAAAAATCCATTGTGAAGGGATACAAGGTTGTTAGGTGGGAAGAAGTTTTGGATCCTAAGGGTTGATCCTTTTAAGTAATAAAGGGCAACCAAGAGGGCTAGATGACAAGATCTATTTCAGTGAAGGGCAAAGGTCATCTTCAGTTGAAAGAAGACAACCTCCATAGCCCTAAGGTCTATCTATATTGGAGCAGTAGAGAGGCATAAGTGGCAGCGGTTTTGAATACCCTATGTGTTGGAATTCTAGAAGGAAGAAGGAGAAAATTGAGGGTAAACTATGTGAGACAAAGTTTAGTGGCCTAAAGGAGGTCCAGTGTTCATTGATAGTGGTAGCGTTTTTGAAGACCCTATGTGTTGGAATCCTAGAAGGAAGAAGGAGAAAATTGAGGGTAAACTACATGAGACAAAGTTTAGTGGCCTAAAGGACCAGTGTTCATTGATAGTGGTAGATTGTGGAGTTGTAGATTAGAAGGCAAAGGAAAACCAAATGTGTTCAAGGTACGTGGACTGAAAGGAGTTGTGGAGCATGCTACATCAATAAGTAGGTTATTTGTACTTTGTTCAGGGTAGATTAGTCATCATAGGTTGTTGATACCAAGTCCTAGTTATTTTATTGTATCATGGCTTAGTACGAGAGCCCTTGAAAATTGTATTAAATATTTGTAATATAATGAATTTGGGTTGAAAAATTGTGTACTAGTTTATTCATTGTTGTGTTTATTCCAATGTGCGAAGTAGTATTGTTGTGGAATTTGGGTGTGTTTTCATTGGATATTTTAAGACTCAAACCAAATTTTTGAGTGTCGTGGAAATTCAAAACCGTGAGGTTAAAAAATAACATTAAGGTAAGAAATTTTGGTCGAAACAAAGAAAAAATATAGTTATTATTATTATTTTTTAAACTAGGATCAATCTATAATATGATGTCCTTGCAGAAATAACATGAGATGGAAAGTAAACACACTATAAGAAATATATTGAAGGGTTTAATGTGTTTCTAGTTGCTTACTGTTAGAGTCCAGGTTATTAGGCATAAATGATAAGATAAATTGATGATAAATAAAAAAATAGATAATGTGGATTTCATACTAATTAATGAAAGAGATGATCTAAATAGAAGAGATGACATCAAAATATGAAGGAAACTCTCACATAGACACTAGCATCTGCATTAGTAAGGCCCCATTAGAAACATTGGTTATGATGGCTTTATGTTTTCAAGTCCTAGTAATATGTGGTAATAACTAATATAATTGGGCATCAACTAGGAGGGGTGTTGAAGTTAAAGGAAGTATTATAGATACCCATATATTTTCCTTACTTTCCCATAATTTCTCAACAATCCTTTGTACGCATATGGATTTATACCACTACTCTAGGGTCCATGCTCAATAAATAGAGTGGCCACCTCCAATGTTGCAGTGCTTTGATTTTCATGATGACATTAGGATATTACTTATTTCATTATGAAAAAATTTGGTTCGTTTTATCATGCAATTCAAGGCTTGGATTGAGGCTCATCACTATGAAACTCATGCAATTCAAATGGTACATGCTGTCAGCGCAAGGAGTCACTCCTTGACTGAAAAAGGAGTAAACCTTACACATAATAGTTCATTTCAAATTTTAAAGGGTTGTTTGAGTGGTGGGATGTCTTCTCAAAGATTTTGAAATGATTTTTTATATTATTTAAAAATTTCATGCATTTGGAAAGCTGTGGCAAGTATAAATTGTATGGGTAAATTGGTAGTATAGGGAGCAGAGTGTAACAAAGGAAGAATATGGATAGTTGGTACATATTATAGGAAATATTCCTATCCTAAATCAGTCACAGAGCTATGGTGATCTCTCTTTACACAAACTCTGTTTATGAAAAGTAAACAACATTTAGAAAGTAGATTGCTTGTATAAAGTATTCCACAAATACTTTATGAAATATTCACTCACATTTTCTACAACACATATATGATTTGCAGAAAAATGAAAGCATACAATTTACTATTAAATCCTTTAATAGTTTCTCACTCACACCTTACTAGTTGCTGCACATAATTTAGAAGAAATTAAAAAAGAAAGAAAACACACCATACATTCGATGGTTCCTGAGTCACAAAATCCTCCAGCATGAAGTAAAAAAGGCTTTTCTTTATTTTATTCAGTCTTTAGGTAGACCAACTTCCAACCTGGAAATGGTATTTACAAATGGTATATATAGAAAGAGAGGCACCAAATCCATCTCTTATAAAAATAAGGTAACATTACTCCTGACATTACATAGGTGTCAAAATACATTACAACCATATCCCATCGAAATCTAATTGAAAGGACATATGTAGAAGAAAGAAGAGAAGAAATCTGGGCTGAAATGCTGAGTGTGCTGTCATGCTACCCATTTTTCTGTTGATTTGTCTCCTTCTGTATTTGGTCTTTAAATAACCATGTATATCCATATAATAATACCTCCAAAATCCTCATAACTAACTTTCACCATCACTTTTTATATCCATTTGGTTATGGGTCCTTATCCTTCCTTAACTAGCTCGAAATTTTTTGCTGACAAGTGTTAAAATTCAGTTAAAATAAGCGCTACTAGAAATTCCAGAAAAGACCTGTAACTGCACAAAAATTGGAATGCTATTGGAATTTCCAGTGGCGCTCCGTTTCTCTTTCAAAAATGCAGAAAATGCTAAAAAACCATATGCAGACTTATATTCTTTGACATCTAAGCTGCTATTCAAAATTGTGATTGATAAACAAAAAGGTATTTGTATCAAAAAACCTTTTTACCTTCCTTCTATGTGGGCTACAAATTCAACAAGCTTATCCAAGTTTGTCTTGCTATCAAAAAATGATCTGGATATGGTTGTTATTGTGGCTGCTTCCTTGACAATGGCTTTCTTCTCCTTAGAACCCTTTTGTATCTTTCTTCTCTTTGAGGGCTCTGAGTGCTGCTCTGAATGGGTTTTGTTTTTGTTTTTATTCATGGATTTTTCTGTCTTTGACCCTTCATATTTACCTTCATTATCAATGACCTCTGTCATTAAGCTTGGATTGTGTAGAGCCTTGGACTTAAGCCTAAACTTGTTGATGTCTCTGGTATGCCTCTTTCTGGTACCAACAACAGGTTTGGCTTCTTCTTTCTTCTTCTTACTGCTGATGTCATATCCAACATCCTTGAGGAGTTCTTCATCTGATTTTGTAGGCTGATACTCTTTCTGTATCTTCTGCTGAATATGTGCTTCCAGAATTTCCGGTAGCATCTGTGATTTTGATTTATCTACAATTGCAGACATTCCTCTTCGGGATCTGGTGTAGACATTAGGAAAAGGAGGAACAATGGGCACCATTTTCATAGATTTGGGTTTACTTGCTGAGGAACTCTCTCCTTTTCCAAAATTTCTCCCAGCCTTGACTGCAAAATTTTTTTCTTTCTTGCCTTTGGCCTTATAAATGTTTTCCTTCTTGGCCTTCCTCTTGGTTCTTTTTGCAGGTTGAGTGTGTGGTTTTGAAACTAGAGGTGTAGGTACAGGTTGGCCTGCCCTGTAAAACAAGAAGTGGCCCCAAGTTTGATTTCTCTTCCCTAACTCTTCTTCAACTATAACCTTGATTAGAGCTTGATGATACAAGCTATACTCTGAGACAACAGTGTGAGTTTGGACCCTTGATGACATCTTTGTCAAACTCTTTAGCAAGAAGTATGGCAGATTTAAGGTCTTCATACCTGCAATATGAAAAAGAAAACTCATGTGATGGAGGAACACAACTGTATACCTCCTTTCACAAGTGAGGTATATCTTGATAACCTTAACAACTTCTGCCCAATCATTCTTAAGATAGCTGCTTGTAATTCCCTTGGCCCAATTTGAATCTCTGTGTGAATCCTTGAGGAAACTATTGAGGTCTCCATTTGTGGTAACCTGACCTTTAAACCACCTCTCTCCTTCATGTGGAAGGTTAAATGATTCAACAATGGAGTCTTGTGAAACCTGCAATGTAAGACTATAAACAATGGCTTCTTTTCCTTTGAAAGAGTTTGAAAACTCTTGAGCTACTCCTGAGTGAGATCTCCCTAACCTGGTGCACAAAGAATACCCCCCTTCCTGGATAAACAAGCTTCTTACCCTTGAATTTTCATCTACTAGGTCTGCACCCTATGGCTCAATTTGATTTATTTTCCCACCTGTTTTAGTCATCTTCAGAAATTAATGACTCTGTCTCTTGAAACTAATAGGTGGCAGATTTGGAGGAGTTTCAACTGACATGTGTTGCTTGCATTCCCCTTTGAAATCCTGTCTAAAATCTAGATTCCTCAAACTACAACTCTAAGCAATTCGATCTCCAACAAATAAACTCTCAAATGATCATTCTCCTGCTTTTTCGGTGGTTTTAAAATAGAAACTATGGTTCATCACCCCATGCAAATCGAATTTCATTATGGAAAATATTCCTTACGATGGTGTGCACCATGTGATAGCCATTATTACCTTCATTTGGTTGCGTATCTTCGTATGAAAAGCTCCAGATGGCTTGAGACAAGCGGATTTGTGACTCGAAGTCACCTCCACCGTCTTGCTGATTATTGGCTGAAATTTCTGGCAGCACTACTGTGCGACCAGCCAAATAGTCATTGCTTTAAGTTTGATGACCATGATCTCCTCCATTCGGAAGACACATACTTTGACATAAGATTAACTGATTTTGGGTGACAGACATGACGAAATTAACGGTTAAGTGTATTACTGTGGGTTGACACCTAACCACCAACGTATACCATGAATTGAATTCAACTAAACTGAATGCATATGACACCTATCATGAGATATTAAATGTTTAAAAAAAACATTTGAAATGTATTTACACTACAACACGTGAGTTGACAAAAGAGGATGCACTTTTTTGTTTATTTTTTTAAAAATAGAGCATGCTTCTGGAATTTCCGGCAACATCGAAATAAAAGGAAAATAGATAGAAACATGAATATAACAGACTGTTCGAAAATACTAAAACAGGCGCTTCTAGAAATTCCAGTAGCGACCAATTTTTTTTGACATTTTCAAAGTCTAATCCTAAAAACAAAAAATTCAAAATGGAATCATGACTTAGCAAAGAACTGTGCTAACACATGCCTTAGCAAAATGGAACCTTGGTGGATGAAATATTTTTCTATATACATCACCAAACTAACATTTTGTTTGCAGGTTAAATTATTTTCAATATAGTTTCATTAAAAATGACTTGTTAATTTCTTGAAATTGATTGGCAATTACCTAGAAATGAATAAAAAATCAGAAAAATTTCTTAACTAAAAGTTGTGTCAAATTGGTGGTTACTCAACTGAAACCTATTTTAATTTAATGTACTATGTGAAATGATCCATAGTTATTGGGAGTTTTAGAGTGATTCTATGGAAAATTATCAAGTATTTATTTAATAAAAAACTAGCACCAATTGAACTTCCTTAGTGAGGTTTTATATTTGCTTTAGGTATTTTGACTTAAGATAGGTTGTACACTCCTTCGTTTTTAGGTATGATAGGAATATTGTAGGACAAATATGTGAAGAGGCATTGGGTCCTGGTCAACCAAAGTTACAATGAAGAATGTGAGAGTTGGTATTGTTTTACTTGGCTTTCACAATAGTTTTCATTCTTATTTACATTGCTTCCTCCTCCTTATTTCTTGTGTTGTATATATGATATTTATTTCGACTAGACTATTCCTCCCCTAAAAATATGAAAACCCATATCCCTATTCAACATGTACTCTATAAAGTGCATTTAAGTACTGTACAAAATTCTTATCAATGATAAGTAGGTTGATAATTGCTCCGATCTATGAAGGCTAATCCTTAAAGCAACAAGTCTAATGCATGTCAAGCCTCTACCAAGTGCTTGGGATGGATTCGATGCAAATTTTGCATAAAGGGAATTAAAAACCCAACAAACAAGCTTCTTTATCAAACTTTCTCGGCAAGGACTATTGCTGCATGCAACTCTTTTTTTGAAGGTGTTTGAGACATGGAGATCAATGCTATTGTTAAAGGAAAGTGGAGAATACGAGTAGCTTTGATAAGTTATATTAAACAACATGAGATGGTTGTTTTAGTGAATTATCACGATGTTAATTGTAAATTCAAAATATTAAATAATTTATGATGGTTTGTGTTACTTAATTTCCAATTGTAGGCGAGTCTTCAACATTTCTCAGAAATATTGAAATGGTTGTGCAACTGAACTATAGTGTATGAAAATTTTAAGTTAAAAATGTAAATATTTTAATATGGCTTGATACTAAGTGCCAAATATGGTCAAATCTCTAGTCTTATTTTTGAAAATTTTCAAAGGATTTTACTAATGGAATTGCCAAGTGTGTGAATTGTACATTAAATAATTTAAGATGACCATGGTATATAATGGTAAAATGTGGATAAGTTTAAAGCTCATTTATTTCCTGAGATATTTATATTATATTGTCAAATATGTACAAGAAATGTTGTATATAGATCAATTCTAGTACTTTTGTAAGGAAACCAAAACAAGCATATAAAGCTGGTGGAAACTAAGGCCGTCATTACATAAGTTACAAAACTTGGGTTTGAAATCCATAAGAAACATAGAAACAAAGAACATATATACTAGAAACGAAATATAATAACAAGTTTATTACTACTGACATTGTGCTTAGGAAAGACCATGAGATTAAGAAGTTGGAGCAAGGAATTTCATCCATAATATGATAAAGTAAATGGAGCTCTTCCATGAAAAGGAGGAGTTTGTCTCTACTTTCATCATAGTCGAATGAGAGTTTACCTATCAAAATTTTAACATGCTAATATAGATCCATTGTATGCCAATATTGGTTGTGTCGTGCCTTGGAGTGCCCATGTATGGAACCTAGTTTTCCACTTCCACCATGATCTCATAATATGATAATTCATTTATTTCATCCACTAGTTCATGTTCAATGACTAATATATTTTGTTGGACCACCAATGGATTCCATTCAAGATATCGATTTGTTTAGGCTTGGACTTGGGCTCGAGCCGGGGTGTGATTGTTTGGACCATGACCCCCATCCCCTGTTGAAAAATCAAGGGCTACATATAATTTTATTCTTTAGCTTGATTTCTCTTTTATTTTGACATTATCTTATTAGAATTTTTTATATTCTTATCATTAATAATAAGTCAAAAACATGAAGATCACAAACAAAAAGGAAACAAAATATATAGACACACAACCAGGGAAAAACCCCTAGGCAGGGGAGAACCTAGTCAAGAACTCTTCCTTCAGTAGATTCAAATCACAATGAGACAGCTAATAATATTGATACATAGAAAAATAAGACCTTATATCCATCAAGTCAGCCCAACACACATCTGTTGGTCCATTTTTTCATATGCTAATGCCAAATAGTTTATAGTATTCATCTTAACCTAGTATTTATATGAAGTCTTAACCCTGTCATGATATGGAATCTCTGTACTGTATACACAAAAGAGTCCCTTCACATATGAGTCCAAATTTCAGTCTTGTAGTTTCTTTATGAGTATCATCCCTATAATAGATAGAAACTCTGTAGTCTTATTATCATTTATTCCTATAATTCATGCCATATTTTAGTCTTGTAACTTGTTGATGCCTCGAAAATCACTGCAAAAACATCGGGGAAAACCACCCGGTTGGGGACTTGAAAATCATCCCTTATCCGTTTGAGATAGTGGCTCTGACTGGGGATCATGGGACCAGTTTCCCAATGAAATATAATTGAATGGTATTTTTAACTAACTATAACTTGGTGAATGATAGTGACAACAAGCTTAAAAAGTATATATATATATATATATATATATATATATATATATATATATCTCGGGATGAATTATCTTTCTCTTATATATGATTTAAAAAATGATCTTAAGTGTATGTAAATGAATATTTATCAAGCACTTATAGAAATGTAAAAAAATTTAAGATAATTGATTTGATTAAATGATTAATCAAATCAATTGATTAAGCGCATAACGCATTTAATAATTGCATGTATTTGTTCTTGTATTAAAAATGGAAATATAAGCATGTTCAGAAGTGACTTAATGCCTGATTGTGCTTAAAAATATACATATAACAAAACATCATAAGGAAATTTAACTATTTCTCATATGAAACAATAAATCGACATACAGATAAAAGTACCATATATATCTTAACTTTGCTCATTTGAAAAACATTCCTTGGTTGAACCTTTCTATTAAGAGAGACTTTAAGTGTAGAAATAATACAAAAAATCTATACCAATTGATTCAATCCAACCTTGTGATGTACTAAAACAAGATACTGAATCCTTCTACAATATTTGCGGAATATAAAACACGATCGCTCAATCACATGCAATTAAGAGAAATGAATTATAAATCACACAACACAAGATGTATCTGGGGAAATAAACTGCTCAAAACCCCTCTATCATATATTGTACAAAGTCAAAGAATCATGAAACAATACAATTCTTTTTCACACCGATAAAATCCTGCACTCTCTTGACTGTTTTACTCTGATCCTGCTCAAAATTGGCTTGCAATGATCATGAAAAATTGACAAACACTTAGTTAGTTCTCAGCCTCTGCTAAGCCCTCCCTTGCTCACGCAATCCCTAGTAAAATAAACCACTATTAAATAGAACATTCAACCTTCCTTTATTGCACAATCCATCATGGCCTTCCTGTGACTTTATAATTGCACTCGAGAAATTTGCTAATAATACAAGTAATAGTTATCGTCCCTTTAACCTCTATCTCAATTGGGTCTTCTTCAGAACTGACATGCATGCAACTATTAATAGTGAATCATCAGTTATCTGATTGATCACAACTTGTGAATTAATTCTAATTTAATTCACTGGACCTCTCACTAATTCTTCATTCAGTTAGAACTAGTTAAACTGATTTTAACTCAGTTAATTTGAGTTAATTGATTACACTCACACCACACTAGCTCTACAACTGCAACTGGACACCCAACATATTAGAATCACTCTACATGCCTCATCTTAGACCCTCAAATCAAAATTCATGAGCTAACTCAATCTTCATGACTTAGTTCACTGATACAAGTTGTTATGAGATGGAATTACAATTTATTGTCCAATTTATTTAAGGTAAAAATAATTAGACGCCCACATTTAGCACTAATGTGTAACTGAATTCCTCACCAATGTATGACTGGAATCCCACACTAATATGTGGTCAATTTTTGTCCTTTCTGGTTGCCAATTTCACTGTTTCTTGTTGCAAATTTCAACACTCCCTCTCAACAAGAAAGGAATTTGATCTATCCCGATTTGGTACCTTTGGAATGCTCTGCATGCAATACTTCTCTAGTGTTGTTTTCACCTGCAAATCCTGAAACTGAATAGCCTCTAAAAAATTGAATTAGTATGATGCATTTGTCATCAGAGGCTCTGACTACTACTAGTTACTGCACTATTTACTGAAATCTCTACGCTGCTGCTGACATCTGCATCCATGCCCTTTGCACTACTGCCAACTCTGATCTGCACTCTAGTATCCGACATTTGTCACTCTGATTTTTGACTTCCTGACAGGGAAAATTTTAAGGATGGAAAATTATTTTGAAGTTTAAAAAATTGGCGAATCTCACTAGTCCCTAATGTGAAAAATATAAAATCTCTATTGATGTATTTGTAAAATTATTGAAATTTATAATGATATTATATATATTGTCTATATAATGTTGACGATTTTTAAGGTAAAATAATTTTATATTGTAAAATTTGGGCGAATCACTTTTATAAAAAAATGGAAATTGGCAAATCTTTTTTTCGAAAAACCATGGAAAATTAGCCCACTTGCGAATATTAGCCCCTAAAATTTTCCATGCTTCCTGACATCTGACTACATAAATCTAACCGATTCTTCTTACTATTGCTGTACTATGGGCTCCTCGTAGCCATATTATATCCATGAGACACACCATCTGAATGGGCCCTGCCACAATTTCTTCTTGGGATTATATCTGCACATCGCCCCATCTCACACCTGGAGGTATAAATGCATGTACTCCTGATCTGAAAACGACCTGAGTTACTTAGCTCTATTTCAGAGATTGACTGTAGGGGCATTTACTGGATATGCCACTCTTAAAGAAAGGATGAGATCCAGAGGCTACCTGGCCCTATACAGACTCTGTCTATAGAACTTTATAGCAATTAACACTCAGGTTATTAAAATGCGGAAATTCACCAAAATCTTTTCTAGTCCTTGTACAGAATGTGATTGGCAGCATTAATGAATAGTTATTATGTGCATTAATTGTTTAGGCATGAAATAATCTATGTAAGTTTATATTGAACAATTTCACATCAATCACATAAGCAATACCATAAGACAAAGAAGTTTGTGACGAAGTTCGTCCCACCTGGACTGCGTCTCCGGGTCCGCCTCAGAATTGTGCGTCCGTTGTATTCTTTAAGCCAAGAGAAATATGCTACAATGAATCATCAGTTTCACTACTGATGTTGTAGATATGGACCATCCCTTGAATAGGCTAACTTATACAACTCTTTTCTTTCAACACATAAGAAAAGACATGGAGGATTCGCACATTAAAACAAACTGAGGACTGAAGCTTTATGGACCTTCGACAGCTTGGTGGTTGAAAGAGTTTTAGAATGTCGAAGTTGATCTCGTCAATCATCAACGTACTTCGATGCTGTCTTTGTGCAAGTAGGATGGATTTGATCCTTCAATAAACCTGTAATAAGAAACTCTCCACCAATTATATCTCTCGTCTTCATAAGAGTGCCTACTTCTTCCTGGAGTAGGGAAAAATCTCCTTAACCTCCTCTCATGAGGTCTCTCCTTCTTTGACTTCAAGGTAGCTGAACTGAGTTTGGCATAATCAAAGTGGATTTTGTCGTCCATCGACGTACTTTGATGCTGAAAATTATGCAAGTGTAAAGAGATTTTCCTCCTTCATGAAAATTTGCAATAAACCAAAACTCACTACCACATTATGTGACATACAATATAAGGGAGTTTACTTCATCTTGAAGTTTGAACAAACTCCTTCCTTCGCCACTCTTTCTCTCTTGAGGTATCTCTCAAAAACCTCTCAACACTCGTCTCTAAAAGTGCCCTAAAACTCTCTCCACCTTTGAGAGCTCTCTCTCTAAAAAGTGACCCCCTTTTACAAAGAAACATACTTTCTTTTATACAATAGGAGTTCATAAATTCATGGAAAATAATGCTGCCTCAATCTTCAATAAACCAAATTAAGCTTTTGGTTAAGATTACGAGGTCTTTTAATTCATCTTAATTCATGAACCTTCTTAATTAGGTTCCAAAGCTTCATGCTTAATTCACTTCGAAAGCCCACATAGATTTCATTCCATGTCATGTTGGCTTGATCTTCAAAGCCAATTATGTGATATTATGGTTTGTTGGTCTTGGTCTAGTGGACACATATACTTTTAATGATAATGTCATTAACCTTATCGCCTTTTCTTCAGCAATAAAAAACCCAAAACAGACTTTAATATAAATTTGGATCTGTTGGTCAGGCTAACCGCGCGGGGAATGTTGACTGCAACGTGTGAATAGGCGAGTTTCTATCCGGCAGTTAAGGCTCTTATCCTGACGGTCTCATCCCAATATTTGAGCTGGCAATCTTCGCTGGCAATATTTGCTACGGTCTTCAAACTGTTCACATTGAACATTTCCGATGTGGTTTAATACCACACGGTTTGGACTTAACACTGGTGCTGCATTAAACTCTGTGGGTCTTATTCCAAAGGTTTTGTTACAACTGTATAAATCATCTCCCGAACTTTGTCATAGTTCGATAACAGAACTTTACAAAACCCGAACTTTATAATATAGTTCGAAACCCATTACATTTAATGCACTACCTATAATGTTAAAGCCATGGTATTAAAACCCGATGGTTCAACTTTTAAAAGGTTTTGACCTCTGAACATTATAATAAGTTTTTTGGTAGGTTTTTCGAAGTTTAATATACAACCTTTTGCGCCTAAAGGCTTTTTTTTTAACACCATTACATCGAACCTTGTTTTTAAAGAGGTTTTTGACATTGTTTTTGGACTTTAATATCAAAATTTAATATAAAACCTTATACTATGGGTTTCCTACCCATAATCCAAACCTTGATACAAAAAGGTTTATGGTAATGATTGCGCTAGGAGGTTTTGAGTCCATAAGTTTTATGAAAATTAGGAATAGGACTTTAGTTGACATTTAGACCTTTACAGTTAAGACTTAGGACAAGTTTTATTACATAAGTCTTTTAACAAACTTTGTTGCTTCTGTTGCAGGTCAACTTGAAGATGTCTTTGATTGGTGCTTTGAAACATTTGCTGGAGTCGCATATGAAGTTGATGTTGATCGATGTCGCACATTTGAATTTCACAAATTTGATATTGATCACTCCCTGAATTATTACATAATCGACAATTACCACATTTTAAATAATCATCTTCGTCGTTTGAGTAATTTCGATACAATTTTAATAATTCTAAAATTGGATCAACTCCCTCTACCCAGCTGGATCAAAATTTCCCCCTCCTGGAGGTCTCTGCTTGAGTGGAATCTTCCACTTAGTCTCCTCTTTGCTTCTCCACAAACTTCTGAGACTGCTTCTAAGGCTGCATGTTGATTGATAATTTCTCCCTCTCAATCACCAAGTCATTAACCACTGCTTTTCTCCTCAAAGATTTGCATGAATCCTCGACCTCGAGAGCATATAGGTTCTTGAATCTTACACCAATCCGTTTCACCTGTCCTGTGGCTATGTGTTTAAGGAACACCTTTATTTTTCTAAACATCACATCATAACCAAAATCTTCCAATACCACTATAAAGATAAGATTCTTCCTTAGGTCTGGAACATACACAACATCTGCTAGTCTGAGAGGGGAGCCATAATCCCTCTGAAAGGTAACTGTACCTATGCCGTTTGCGCTATACCTCCCATCATATCCAAACACTATGTTATGCTAGAGGTCCTTCTCCACCAAGTCACTGAAGAGATCTCTATTCCCCGTTATATGGAATGAGGCACCGTTGTTTAGATTCCACATGCATCCCATTACAATTCTGGTCATGCATGCAATGAGAGTAAACTCAAGCTCGAATTGTGAAGCCAATGCTTCACCCGCTGCAACTGTAGGCTCCTTCTTGCTTGCCTTATTCTGTGGACAATTCGAGGCATAGTGCCCATGCTCGTGACAATGAAAACACCCGATCTTGGATAAGTCTCTCTTGCCCTCTTTGCCTTGGGCCTTATTTCCCTTGGATTTATTTCTTCTTTGTTGGTGCTGGAGGTCTTGTCTTTGGTGCTATGCCTTATCTCTTCTATTACCAAGTCAGACCACAAACACTCCCTGTTTGGTAACTTCTACCTCCCATTCACAGAGTCCTGGTAACTATTCCAGCTCTTGGGAAGGCCTAGAAGTGCTATGATCACCAAATCATCCTGAGCTACTGTCACACCAACACTTCCAAGCTAATCTCGACATTGAGTGAACTTCGCGAAGTATGTTGGTATAATCTCACCATCCTCCATCTTGATCTTTCTAAGATTTTCCTTCAACGCCAACTTCCTATGGTCATTGCTATTCTGAAATAGATCTGTCAAGGCCTTCCACATAGCATATGGGATCGCCTTCCCATGGAGACTCGAGACAATATGATCTCAAACTTCCTCTAACAAGATCCTTATCACCTTTAACATAGTTATCGATGAAACAGGAACTATTACCTCAAAATGGGAACTCTAACAAAAAAAACATCAAAAACCCATGAAAAAACAACCCGAAAACAAAAAGTTGTATTATGGAATAACCTTTTTTTTTCGGGGTAAATTTTCAACATCTTTAAAAAATGTTTTATTCTGGAATAACCTTTCCTTTTTTCGGGGTAAATTTTCAACTTTTTTTAAAAATAGAGGTAAAAACCATTTTTTTTTGGTGCAAAAAACACGCCGCAAATAGAAAGTGTTGAAACCAGAATTTTAGAATAATAAAAATCTATATTAAAAAATAAAAAAATAAAAATGAAAAAACCATTTTAAAATAATTGAAAAAAAATAAAAATTAATTATATATTTTTTAAGGTAAAAAATTCAAAATTCAAAAAAGAAAAAAAAGAAAAAAAACAAAACAAAAAAAACAAATAAATAAAAAATTAAAATTAAAATTAAAAAATATATTAAAAATTGAAAAAAAAATAAACAAAAAATTTAAATTAAAAAAAAAAAAAAATTCAAGAAGGAAAATTTTACTAAATTAAAAACAAAAAAAATATTTTTTAAAATAAAAAATTAAATTAAAAAAAATAATATTTTTTTATTAAACTCAAAAAATTAAAATGAAAATTAAAAATACAAATTAAAAATTAACCCAAAAAAACAAAAATAAAAAACATTGCTTAAATTCAAATTATTATTATTGTTTAAATTGATTGAAAATTAAAAATGAAAAAAATAAAATAAAATATTAAATTAAAAAATCATTATTAAAAAAACAAATAAATTTTAAATATAAAAAATAAATTAAAAAAATATATACTAAACTTTATTAAATAATAATAATAAAAATTAATATTAACATTAAAAAATTAAATGTAAAAAAAAAAAAAAAATTTAATACATATATAAATTGATAAACAAATTTTAAAATAAAAAAGAAAATAAAAAAATAAAACTAAAAAACATTTTTAAAATTAAAAATAAAACAAAAAATTAATTAAACTAAAAATGGGGAAAAATAAATAAATTAAAATTATTAAATTAAAAAAATAAAATAAAATTTAAAAAAGAAAATTAATTTAAAATTTAAAAATGAAAATTAAATAAAAAATATTAAATTTCAAAGTTTAAATGTTATATTTTATTTAATTAAAAAAAAAATAAAAAAATATATATTAAATTTAAATTAATTAAAAAATATAAAATTTTATTAAATAAAAAGTAAAAAAATATTAATTTTGTTAATAAAATCGTGTTTTTCCTGCCCAGGTGGCGGCATCCACCTCGCCTGCCTAGCGGCCGGCCTTCGTCGCCACCTGGGCGGGAGGTTGATTCCCGGAATCGCCTCTCGCCAAGGTGGCGGCGGAGGCCAGCTCCCCCGCTCACCCAACAGCCGGCCTCTGCCGCCACCTGGGCCGGGAGGCGATTTTCATCAATTTGTTTTTGTTTTTAATTTATTTATTTATTAAATTTCTTAAATTTGATATTTGATTTTTTTATTCAATTTTAAGTTTTAATTTTTTGATATATATATATATATATATATATATATATATTTTAAATTTAATATTTTATGATTGTTTAATTTTTATCTTTTATTTTTAATTAAATTTTAATTGAAAAAATGTTTTTTTTTTTTTTTTAAAATAATTTTTTTTAAAATTTTTTAAAATTGTTTAATTTAATAAAAAATAAATTTTTGTTTTTTTAAGTTATTTTATTTTTTAATATTGTTTTTTTTGGTTTTCAAACTTTTACTTTAATTTTTATTTTAATTTTGTTTTGTTTTTTTTTTTAAATTTTGTTTTTTTGTTTTGTTATTTTTTTTTTAAATTTAATTTTTTATTATTTTAAAATTTTTATTTTTATTTTCATATTAATTTTTTGTTTTTTTTTAATTTAAATTTTTAAGTTTTAGTTATTTTTTATTTTTGTATTTTGATTTTTGTATTTTAATTATTTTTAAAATTTCTCTTTATTTTTTTTTTAATGATTTTGTTTTTTTATTATGTGATTTTTTTTTAATAACTAGAAAAATTATATATATATATATATATATTATTTTTTTATTTTTTGAATTTTATTTTATTTTGAAGTTCAAAATTTTTAGTTTTCTTTTGTGTTTTATTTATTTATTTTTGTTTAAATTTTTAATTTTTACAAGTAATTTTTTTTTAATTTTTTTATTTATTTTTATTTTTTTTACATTTTTATTGGTTTTTTAATTATTTTTTTATATTTGATTGTTTTTTGTCATGTTTTTTAATTTTAATTTTATGTTTTATTACCAACGTGAAAATCACCACTCCAAAAAAAGATGGTTGATGCTACATCACCACCTTTAAAAAATCAATAACATTTGAAAACAAATATTCATATTTCATAAATATAAAATTTAATGTTTCAAAAATATGCACACACAAAAAAAGGGTGATTCTGCATCACCACTTTTCAAAATCGCGTGCTTTTTTTGCTACCTCGAAAAATTAGGTACCACTTCAGTTACCTATTTCGTCAGTAACCATGTTCTTTTCTACCTTCTTCTGCCATGCATCAAGAAGTTGGGCATCTGCTACCGTGGGCTTGGGAATATCAATATCTATGAATTCATTCAACCCGTTGTCCTCCAACACTAGCTCCATCTTGTCCTTCCATGAAATATAATTATAATTTCCCTCGAGTGCATATTCGAGTCTCAATCCATTGAAATACATCTTGATCTGTTGCTGGATCCTGAAGAGTAAATATGCAAATTTGAACCTGTTCAAGACAAAATCGATTTCTTCTCTTCTATTGTGATTCCTGATGCTCTGATACCATGTAGAAATTATACAAAAATTCTATACCAATGGATTCAATCTGATCTTGTGATGTACTAAAACAAGATACTAAACCCTTCTAAAATATTTGCAGAATATAAAACATAATCGCTCAATCACATGCAAGTAAGAGAATGAAAATATCAATCACACAACACAAGATGTATCTGGGGAAATCAATTGCTCAAAAACCCTCTATCATATATTGTACAAAGTTAAAGAATCATGAAACAATACAATTCTTTCTCACACCGAGAAAATATTGCACTCTCCTGACTGTTTCACTCTGATCCTGCTCAAAACTTGCTTGCAATGCTCACGGAAAATTGACAAAAACTTAACCAATTCTTAGCCTCTGCTAAGCCCATACTTGCTCACACAATCCCTATGCAAATAAACCCCTATTAAATAGTATATTCAACCTTCATTG
The DNA here is from genome assembly GCA_034641835.2 of Pinus albicaulis. Classification (NCBI taxonomy): domain Eukaryota; kingdom Viridiplantae; phylum Streptophyta; class Pinopsida; order Pinales; family Pinaceae; genus Pinus; species Pinus albicaulis. The sequence goes on along the minus strand of CM076575.1, from coordinate 1,514,781,134 downwards.
ATTGCACAATCCATCATGGCCTTCTTGTGACTTTATAATTGCACCCGGGAAATTTGCTAATAATACAACTAATAGTTATCTTCCCTTTAACCTTTGTCTCAACTGGGTCTTCATCAGAACTGACATGCATGCAACTATTAATAGTGAATCATCAGTTATCTGATTGATCACAACTTGTGAAATAATTCTAATTTAATTCAAACAACATAAACTTTGAAACGGGAACTATAAATTGAAAACGAGAACTCTAGCCAAAAAAGCCCCATGGGGCGACATCTGCCCAAGTCCGAGGGTGACCCCTTGGGCGCCCTCGAGCTCGTGCGAACACCGCCCCATGGGCATGTCCGCCCGCAGCATGATGCCCATGACATTGTGATGGGGGCGGACGCGCCCACGGGGCGGCGTCCGCCCGAGCCCGAGTATGCCCAACCTTGTCCATATAAAAAATTAATTAATTTTTTTTTATATGTGCAAGGGGCCGATTCTCAGAATCATCCCCTTGGGCATATATATATATATATATATATATATATATTTTAATGTCCAAGGGGCTGACTCTCAGAATCGGCGCTTTGGGCATATAAAAAAAAAATAAATTTTTTATATGCCCAAGAGACCGATTCTCAGAATCGACCTTTTGGACATTTTTTATATGCCCAAAGGGCCGATTATCAGAATCAACCCTTTAGGCATATAAAAAAAATTAAATTTTTTTTTAGTGGGGTTGTTGAGATAATATAAAAAAATAACATTTTTTTTTAAACAACTTGTTTTAAATTATATATATATATATATATATATATATATATATATATATATATATATAGGGCGGGTTTGGGTAGATGACATGTAAAAAAAAAATGTTTTAGAGTTTCTGTTGGGGAAAAAATGTATAAAAATATCATTTCTTTTTAAAACAAGTTTTTTATTTTGTTTACGTAAGATATTTGTTTTTTGTGATTTAGTAATTTATGTGTATATATATGTTTGCAGGAAAATGGCATCAAGGAAGGTTTCTGTCAATATTTCTGGACCTAAGTCAACATTTGCATCATCTAAAGCTACATGTGGGCCTTCAAAAAACATTGTTGGATCAACAACACCTCAGTTAATCAATGAAAATGTGGGAGATGCATCCACAAAAGAAAAGAAGTTGGTTTCATAGTGGAAGAAATCAATAGAAGTGAATCTTTCAAAATATGCATGGTTTCTGAAAGATGTAGAAGACGAATCTCTGCAATTATATCTATATTCCAGTAAAAATTTTGATGTTGAAAGTTATGATATGGTGGGAAAAGTATTAGACCTATATATTCTTCCAAATACTGAAAGTGTTTATATACTATCAAAACTGCCCAAGTCACATGATAAACATAGATATAATTTTACATTGTCTATGTATAACATGGGGGAATATTCTTCAAAGATATGTAAACAAATCATACAAAATATTGCATAGAAGATTGTAAGTAATTTTATTTATACTTATCTCTTTTGTGTTATTCAAATTGTATCATTGTATTTTTAATAACTTAGTTAATATTGACATATTATATTTTGTTTTACAGGATTTTTCTGAGTGAATTTCAACTATGTTGGGGGGAATCTATTATATAGAGCAAGATATTATGAATTTAGTCTCCATTTTCCATGAACATGAAGCAAAAGATATGGGAAAGAAGCAAAAAAAAAAAACTTCATGATGCCACAAGGTTGTATCAAAGGGATCAATCTAGTAAAGGTAGACATGTTACTTTTCAAAATTAAGAAGTTGAAGTTGAAGTTGAAGCTGAAGCTGAAGATGAAGAATCTGTTGCCATATCTGAGGATCAGATTAGAATTGATGTTAGAAAGGAGAAGAGGCATAAAAAAACAAAAACCAGAATGCCTAAGAATGTCTCCCTTACAGTTGATGATGAGGAGATTGTTTCTGTTCAAGAAAATATCATAAGAAATATGAGGAAGAAACAAAAAATTGTTCATTCTGAAAAACCCATGGACAACAGTGAAGGGCCTATTGAAAAATCCAAAGCAAGCAGGGAAATCATTAGGCCAGGAGCTGATTTAGAGGATGGCATTATGAAAACAAAACAAAATGCCATTCAACATCAATTGGCGAAGACAAATTTAATTGAAGGTGGTCAGTCATTCCAACTTAATTTCATTCAAGTCTACAAGCTAGATAAAAGACAACTCAAATATCAAATTAGAAAGCCACACCACTTGCATGTTCACAATTTGAAAACATTGATGAGGTACAACCCTTTTGCACATGTGGTTGATTATGTTCTTCTTGTTGATCCAAGTCAGGTTCCTAACAAAGAATCATTTGACAAGTCAAAATGTTTTGAATACAAATATTATGTACTTGGGGGCAACCATTCTATAGAAGCTTAAAGGCAATTAATGGAGGAATATCCAAATAACCCGCATTTTGAAACATTGAAATGTATCATTTATGATGGTTTAATAGATACATAAGCAAAGTTATCGACATGAAATCATAATTAAGATAATGAGTATAGGATATCTATAACTTTCATCCAAAGGGTCAGATTCATTCATAGTGAATTTGAAGAAAAATGTGGTGGTGATAAGCTAAAGGCTGATCATGCATTCCGGAAGGAATGTTGTATGGAAATCAGTTATCAGATAGAAGAAAAAATAAGTTCAAAAGGTGGCAAAGTAAATTATGAAATATTCAGAGGTATGGATAACATTTTCTAGTTGGCATTTAGAACTGGAGAGATATGGGAGTTGATTGATCAGATTTTTGAGTTGTGGGAGAACGTTGGCATTAAAAGTCAGAAGGTCAAAATGTCTAAACCATTGATATGTACCAACAGTAAATCGGGTCCTGAAATGAAGCTCATTGTAGAAGATATAAATATCACACCTTGGAGATCAATGAAATGAGTGAAGGATGAAAATCTTGTCAAAACAATATTATCTCATGTAAAGTCAGGAGAATTATCAATGGATGAAATGTCTGAGGAATTTCTAAAGTTTATTTTTACTTTTTTTTTAAAAATTTTATTTTATTATTATTATAATTTTTTGTTAAATATAATATATTGTTGTTGGTATTATTTGTTATACATAACACTATATTAACATTGTTTACTTCATTTACTCAGTCATAAGGTTTATATGAGAATACATAAATAAATGGTTAAATTGTTGAATGAAGATAGTTGGGATGATGTTCTACGCAACTACCCAGATTCAAGTTCTACATCAGTGCTAAAAGATTTTTATCTTGCATTTAAAAAGTTATGTTCATTCATACATTCATTTATATTCATATGTATAATATTTTTAATTTATAACTTATACATTTCTTTTGTTTATTTTATTAAAGATGAAGAAGGATGGAAATGGAGCGCCATATAGTTTCAGAAGCTTTATTGAAAAAATAAAAATGGAAAGGATAAGAAAAAAACGTCTTAGTGATGTTGAACTTGATCCCAGTCTTAATCATTTCATTTGGAATGCACTCCACACTATCCAATATCAAATAATATTAGGTTTGTGAAGACATTGCAAAAATCATACCTAAAAGGGATTATTCCCTAGTTATTGCAGATATTCCTCATGGTTTCAATATCCCAAACATTGAATTATAATTATCAAGCATTTAGTAAAGTGGTTGTGGGATTTCTAGAAGTCACAACATCACCATTTTGGAGATTTGTGACATTTCATTAAGACACACAATTGGGGTTGTAATTATCAAGCTTCAAGGGAAAATAAAATTCAAGGATGTAGCTTACATGGTAAGACGTTGAAATTGTATATTTGATTAATGTTAAAAAAATAATTTATGTACAAGTTACTTGAACTTTTACTATTTCATGTTACAGGCAAAAGCTAAATCTTATTTGTGGCGGAAATCAACCAATTATAAGTGACTGTGAGTTCATTCATGTTGAAAGTTGGACAAAGGATGATAGCTACAAGACTATTATTTTCAATCAAGTAGATGGAAAGAATCATAGCCAAGTACTGGTCCATGATGCTGTTGTAAGAAAATTAACATATGAAGATAAAGAAGCAAAAGGAGAGATAGTTAACATATATCAAAAACCACATTTGTTGATTAACTATCTTTTAGATTTATGTTCAAATGAAGGAGATTGAGTTTTGGATTTATTTTCAGGCTCAGGTAAGTTTTATTATATAAGAATGAATTTCACTGTTATTTTTTTAAATTTTTTGTGCGTATACTAAATTACTAAATTTTTTTTTTTGTACTTGATGATTAGGTACAACACTAGCATGTTTCTTACAAAAATGAAGAAATTGCATTTCCATTGAAAAAGACTCAGTACAATGCAAATTTATTCATCAAAGAATCAATGCTTTTCAATTTATTCTAGATGAAATGCAAGAAGTTGGTTTGATAAAAGGGGATTTTAATGAATCTCGTGTGGAAAAAAAAACAAAGAACCTCAACCACCATTAGATGGAATGATTGGAAAGATATACTTTGGGACGTTCGCGGACATCAAAGATCCATTAGAAGAGGAAAATGATGAAACTGAAGCCAATGATGAAAATATTGTGGAAGAGGACAATAATGATACTCTTGAAGATGAAGAGTTTGGGTTACATGATATTAATGATTAAACATTGAGTTAAGCTTCCAAATGAAGCTCATTTTTTGTAACTATTCATAAGTTATACTTGTAATTTTTTGACTCTGACATTTTATGAGAAGAAATAAATATTCAATTGTTGTTATTATGTGTTTAATGTTTGTATAATGTGTTTTTCACTTCATTTTTACATGAATCATTTAAGTTTTGAAAAAAACTGTAATTATTATTAACTTTTCACATAAAATTAAAAAAAATTGCTAATTTTTATACTTTTTTTGTTACTTTTTTCTTATAAAAATGGTTTATTTGACATGTCAGTTTTAACAAAAAAGACTCAAATTGTGTATATTTTCAGTTATTTCTATATTCAAAATGTGTTTTTTTAAATGTAAATTGTTAAAATTCTTGTTTTTTAGTGGCAATTATTTCATGTGCAATGAAATATTATTTAACAATATATAATTAGATAGAAGATTGGCACTTTAAAATTTTTACCTTTTTTGTTTTTTTGGCAATGCAAAAAATCAAATATCTCACTACAAAAAAAAAAGAAAAAATAAAAAGAAGAAAACAAATACCTGAAAAACACTTAAACAAAATATGTAAGTGAAAATAATTATTAGCATTTAATAGATTAAAAATTTTTAAGTAAAAAATAAGTCTTCTTAAAAAAGGGGATGATGCTGGAATCAACATTTTTCAAAATCAACATAAAACCACTAACATTTTAAATATAATGTCTATACTTGGTACATAAGAAAATTTTATCTATAAAAACATGCTAAAAAAATTAAGTTTATTCTGAATCAACACTTTTCAAAATCGGACCATTTTTTGCTACCTAAAAAAAGCGGGTACTTATTTCCGTTCCCGTTTCAAAGTTTACATTGTTTTCACAAGACCTCTCAATAATTCTTCATTCAGTTATAACTAGTTATACTGATTGTAACTCAATTAATTTGAGTTAATTGATTACACTCACACCACCCTAGTGCTATAACTGCAACTGGACCCCCAAAATATTAGAATCACTCTACATGCCTGATCGACTTAGACCCTCAACTCAAAATTCTTTAGCTAACTCAGTCTTCATGACTTAGTTAACTAATACAAGTTGTTTTTAGATGAAATTACAATTTGTTGTCTAATTTATTTAAGGGAAAAATAAATTAGGCACCCACATTTAGTACTAATATGAAACTGATGTTGGCAATATGTTCCAATATGTTGTCCTTGATGGCAACCTACTTGATGAAGTTGTTCTTGATGGAAACCTACTTGATGAGTTCTCTTTTGATAAGCAACCTATGTGTTAAAGATGTAAAAATGATGTTTCTACAGGTATGTGAAGATGTGACAGAGAAAGGAATTCCAGAAAGTGCCACAAAAATGAAACAGGAAATATTTTTCAATGTATACGCTACTTTTGCGAAGGCAACCCGCATATGGATGCAATGTATACGCTACTTTTGTGAAGGCAACCCGCGTATACATTCAGGATTAGTATATACGTAGTTTTTATGAAGAGAAGTTGCATATACACGCGGATACGAACTCTCCAATTCGCGTATGCCTTTTGCGCTCTAAAATTATGATACCAAGGGACATTACCATGGTATTAGCTCACAGTATTGAGCGTTGTATTGTATATTTTGATTCCGTCCAAGAATACCATCAGAAGTTGTGTGGTTTTGGCTCATGGTATTGGTAAAGGCTAAAACTATATAAGGAGAAGAAGATCATAGTGCAAAGGTGTGAATATGTCTGGGTATTGAATGAATACTTCACTCTGAAGTATATCAACATGGAATGGGTTGCAGTTTATTGATAGATCTGAATTAATAATGCACCTATGAATAAAATGATGGATCAGGATCTCTAGACCTGAAATGACTATGTATTTTTTAGATCCGTTTATGGAAAGTTTAGATCTGTGATCTGGCGAATGTTTGCTGAAGTGAAGGGTAAGATCTGAGATGTTTATCTGTTTTGAAGAGTTGCGCAACCCTGCAATGTTTGCAGATATATACGCAGGTTCATCTCAGCGAAAGTGCGAATATACGCAGGTTAGTTTCAGCAAAAGAGGAATCTAAGGTTAGTCCTGAAATAGTTGCAGATATATACGCAGGTTTGTCTATATGAAAGCGCGTATATAGGCGGGTTCAGTGAAGAAAAAGCACGTATGGAATCTAGGGTTTTGCTGAAGTGTGCGAAAAGAAATGTCTGATCTATTTTGTTGTTCTACTGCTATCTGTCAATGATGTATTCATACATATCTGGGTTGTTTGAATACTGATTATGCTGCTAGTTGATTATGATTAAATATCAGTTATTGGTTGATTGGTTGATGATTCAATGAATGAATTGAATGGGTTATAAGTTTCAGTTTGATCTATGTTCTTTGAGATTAAATGTGTGGAGTGGGTCCAGTTTGAAAATCCGATGAAAAGAGGCCTACAAGGTGTGTTGTGGAAGCTGTAGGATCCAGTATGAAAATTAATGAAACGTGGTCTGCAGTGGTTCTGAGGGTTGAAGCCTTCAGTATGGGAGTAGAAGCTTCCTGCCAGTAGAATCTAGTGTTCTGTTCAGGGGGTTGAAGCTCCATTCCAGGAGTGGCTGGTAAACGAGATCAGGGGGTTGGAGCTCCCTTCCAGTAGTAGCTGGAGAACGAGAGAAGGTTGTAGCATTTTTTAGGTAGAGGCCTGCGTACTGATATGAGTCTGCATCAGTACAATGTTGTAAACAGTTTTCCATATAATAAATATTTAAGACAGAGACGACAGCAGCGGTGGTTTTCTCTCGAATTGGGTTTCCACCTTAAATATTGGTGTTCATGTGTGTTGTACTTGTGTGATGATTTATACTGCTGTTATTGCACATATTTACTGATTATCTAACAGATGCATGATTGGTACACTGATTTAAAGACTGTTCCTGAAAATTTTTCTAATCTGTAAAATTATATCAGTATACGCTAGTTTCTTTCAGCTTATGCGCGTGTATACATGAGTTGGGTTTATCAAAGCCGCGTATGGAATATTTTAACAAGAAAAGTTAAAATATTTTCAGTAAGCTCTAAATACTGATTCACCCCCCCCCTCTCAGTATTTTTCCAACAATTGGTATCAGAGCAGGTCCTTCTGAAGAAGCTTAGCCGCTAGAAGGAAGATCAGCCAAAATGGGCAATCAAGATGGGACAACATCTATCAGGCCTCCTCTCTTCAAAAGAAACAATTTAATCTTCTGGAAGACAAGGACAATATCCTATCTTCAGTCTCTTGGAGCAGATGTATGGGCTATAGTTGAAGGAGGTTATCAATATCCAGCCTCAGTTCCAACAAATGCTACGGCAAGAAAGAACTATGAAACGAATGCAAAGGCGGTCAATGTATTGTTGGGGAGTCTGACTGAATCCGAATGCAGTTGAATACAACAAAGGAGATATGGGACAAAATAATTATAAGCTATGAAGGTGATACAAAGGTAAAAAGTGCTAAAATCCAAACTCTCAGAATTCAATATGAAAATCTAAGGATGCATAATGAGGAGAGCATTGTAAGTTTATTTTTACGTTTGGATGATATTGTAAATCGTATGAGAAATTTGGGAGAAACCATAACTGACACTACTTTGGTAGAAAAAGTACTAAGATCTCTAACTTCCAAATTTGAGTCAAAAGTATCTGCTATTGAAGAGAAGCAGGATCTACAAACTCTTACTATTTTTCAACTTCATGGTATTATAACTGCTTGTGAAATGAGAAAAGGAGGTTCATCTGAAGTCAAAGAAGCTGTCTTTAGAGCTACTACAAAATGAAAAGAAGTACAAGAAACAAAAGGATCAGGGTATGTTTCAGATGAAGACGAGGTAAACTTTGTAAAGAAGCTACAACTTAGCACTGGAAGGTTCAAAGGTAAGCTTCCTTTTAAATGTTTTTCTTGTGGAAGAGTTGGTCATTATGCTGCAAAGTGTCCTCATAAGGAAATTCATGAAAAAGGAAAGGAAATAGCAAGGGGAAATAAGAATCAGTCTAGCAATAGAAAAAGTTATTATACTCATGAAGATAGTGATGGATTATCAAATAGTGAAGAAGAATATGATCAAGATGTTAGACTTCTCATGGCATTTGAAAAGGATTATAGTGAGGCTAAGGATACCTTTATGGATGCTCTAGAAGATAATGATTTTCTTGAAGAAATTAATAAGCTCAAAATATTTTTGGAAGAAAACAAAATATCCATAGAAACTCTAAAGAATCAACTTGTAGAAAAGGAGAAACACAATTAGAAATTAGAATGTGAAATAGTAAGTCTAAGAAAAGAAATTGAGAAAGTGAAAACTTTGAATCTTAGATTTGCTAAAGGATCTAAAACCTTAGATGAAATTATCAAGGTACAACGTTCTCCTCTTTTAAAGACAGGTCTTGGATATGTCGGAGAATCCTCTCAGTCTTCAGCCCAAACTATCTAAAAGCAGCTACAGCCAGCCTACAACATTCTGTCACTCAGCAAGGGAACAAATAAACTTTACAAGTAAATAATGACCACCTCAATACAAAGACCAATAACAGAAATATCTTTCAGAGAAATACCAATCAACAGGTAAACACAAACAGAAGGTTCCATGATCGCAGAAATTTATTCTTTAATGTACAATGTTTCTCATGTCATAATTTTGGTCATAAAGCTGTTCAATGTGTTGCATACAAAACCATCATGACCAGAGAAGTAAGAAAGAAAAGAAATGAGTTTGGAATAAATAAGAATACGTATAACAAATTTTCTCCTCTTCAAAATGAAATTGAATGTGCTTATTGCAATAAATTTGGTCATGAAGAATTTGAATGCAGGAGCAAACTTCAGCCAAAAGAGCATATACCTTCAAGTTCCAAGGTAAGGAGAAAGAAGGACTTACAGGTTGATAACTATGGAATAGCTTTATTTGAAGAAGGAGAATAAAATCAATGGTACATTGATAGAGGATGCTCAAAACACATGACAGGTGATAGAAATAAACTTCTTGCATACAATGCTCTAGAAAGAGAAAAGAATGTCACTTTTGGAAATGATACTCCTGCTGTTATTAAGGGAAAAGGTCCTGTTTTTCTAAGAAAAAATATGAAAGCTAACAATGTTATGTATATGGATGGATTAAAACATAACCTGTTAAGTGTAAGTGAAATGTGTGATCAAGGAACTGAATTTGTCTTTAGCTCAAAATAATGTGTGATAATACAAGTGCCATTAGTATCTCAAAAAATTCTGTTATGCATTCCAAGACCAAGCACATTCCGATCAAGTATCACTTCTTACGTGAACAAGTGCTTGAACAAAAGGTTAAATTGGAGTATGTTCCCACCAAAGATCAAGTTGCTGATATATTTACTAAACCTCTTCCCAGGGAAGCATTCGAATATTTCAGACAGAAGCTAGGAGTTTTCTTTGCCTCTCTGATCAAATCTTCTTAATTTCAGAAGATTAAATTCGTTATGCGGGATTCATAAAGGAAAATCACGTATATACGCGAGTTTCTATGCATAAAATCGCGTATGGTTTTTGCTGACAGAATTCTCTGGGTCAGCGTTTCAGAACAATGTGGTGTTGTTGGGTAATCTCTGTAGTTGTTGTATCATTCTCTGATATTTTTATCCTTGATGAAGATGCTTTCATCATTTGCTTGTTGAAGGTGTTCAGGATGCACAAGCTAAGGGGGAGCACTTGTCTTATGGAAAATGATGCATTGTTGGCATTCTGATTGGTTGCTGTCTTATGATCTCATGGTTGAGATTCTTTGGTCTTGGTTATAAAAAGTCATATCTGTAATTTGATGAAAAGGTCAAGTTGAGACCTATGATGTATAATTGTTATATTCAGTCATGTAAGGACTTGTTCAAATTTGTAAACCCACTTGGTTGGGAAGTTGAGTCAAATATGTAATTCCACCTGGTTGGATCATTGATGTAAGTATGAGTCCTTGGTGATAAGAAAGGTCATACTTGGTTGAGTCATGTACTTCGTTGAAAATCAGTTTAAAAATACAGCATGAACTCAGGGGGAGCATGGTAAAATGAGCACACATCAGATCTTCAGAGCTCATCTTTCTACAAGGGAAGAGAAACCTTGTTTTGGTTTTGATTTTCCCTTTTTCCTTGATGTCAAAGGGGGAGAGTAATTTGGTGTTTGAATAAAGGTTATGATTAATGTACTTATCTATTGTGATGATCAAACACCATCATGGTTGCCATCAAGTCCAAAGGGGGAGATTGTTGGCAATATGTTGCAATATGTTGTCCTTGATGGCAACCTACTTGATGAAGTTGTTCTTGATGGAAACCTCCTTGATAAGTTCTCTTTTGATAAGCAACCTATGTGTTAAAGATGTAAAAATGATGTTTCTACAGGTCTGTTCAGATATGACAGAGAAATGAATTCTAGTAAGTTCCACATAAATGAAACAGGAAATATTTTTCAATGTATACGCTACTTTTGTGAAGGCAACCTGCATATGGATGCAATGTATACGCTACTTTTGTGAAGGCAACCCGCGTATACATTTAGGATTAGTATATACACAATTTTTATGAAGAGAAGTTGCGTATACATGCGGATGCGAACGCTCCAAGTCACATATGCCTTTTGCGCTCTAAAATTATGATACCAAGGGACATTACCATGGTATTAGCCCACAATATTGAGCGTTGTATCATCTATTTTGATTCTGTCCAAGAATACCATCGGAAGTTGTGTGGTTTTGGCTCATGGTATTGGTAAAGGCTAAAAATATATAAGGAGAAGAAGATCATAGTGCAAAGGTGTGAATATGTCTAGGTATTGAATGAATACTTCAATCTGAAGTATATCTACATGGAATGGTTTGCAGTTTGTTGATAGATCTGAATTAATAATGCACCTATGAATAAAATGATGGATCAGGATCTCTAGACCTGAAATGACTATGTATTTTCTAGATCTATTTATGGAAAGTTTAGATCTGTGATTTGGCGAATGTTTGCTGAAGTGAAGGGTAAGATCTGAGTTGTTTATCTGTTCTGAAGAGTTGCGCAGCCCTGCAATGTTTGTAGATTTATACACAGGTTCATCTCAACGAAAGCGCGTATATATGCAGGTTAGTTTCAAAAAAAGCGCGTATGGAATCTAAGGTTAGTCTTGAAATAGTTGCAGATATATACGCAGGTTTTTCTCTATGAAAGCGCGTATATACGCAGGTTCAATGAAGAAAAAGCACGTATGGAATCTAGGGTTTTGCTGAAGTGTGCGAAAAGAAATGTCTGATTTGTTTTGCTGTTCTACTGCTGTCTGTCAATGATGTCTTCATATAGATCTGGGTTGTTTGAATACTGATTATGATGCTAGTTGATTATGATTAAAGATCAGTTGTTGGTTGATTGGTTGATGATTCAATGAATGAATTGAATGGGTTATAGGTTTTAGTTTGATGTATGTTCTTTGAGCTTAAATGTGTGGAGTGGGTCCAGTCTGAAAACCCGATGAAAAGAGGCCTACAAGGTGTGTTGTGGAGGCTATAGGATCCAGTATGAAAGTTAATGAAACGTGGTCTGCAGTGGTTCTGAGGGTTGAAGCCTTCAGTATGAGAGTAGAAGCTTCTTGCCAGTAGAAGATGGTGTTCTGTTCAGGGGGTTGAAGCTCCCTTCCAGGAGTGGCTGGTAAATGAGATCAGGGGGTTGGAGCTCCCTTCCAGTAGTAGCTAGAGAACGAGAGAAGGTTGTAGCCTTCTGCAGGTAGAGGCCTACATACTGATATGAGTTTGGATCAGTACAATGTTGTAAACAATTTTCCATATAATAAATATTGAAGACAGAGACGACAACAGCGGTGGTTTTCTCCCGAATTGGGTTTCCACCTTAAATATTGGTGTTCATGTGTGTTGTACTTGTGTGATGATTTATACTGCTGTTACTGCACATATTTATTTATTATCTAACAGATGCATGACTGGTAAACTGATTTAAATATTGTTCTTGAAAAGTTTTCTAATCTGTAAAATTATATCAGTATACGCTAGTTTCTTTCAGCTTATGCGCGTGTATACGCAAGTTGGGTTTATCAAAGCTGCGTATGGAATTATGTAACAAGAAAAGTTAAAATATTTTCAGTAAGCTCTAAATACTGATTCACCCCCCCTCTCAGTATTTTTCCAAAAACTGAATTCCTCACCAATGTATGACTGGAATCCCACACTAGTATGTGGTTAATTTTTGTCCTTTTTGGTTGCCAATACCAATGTTTCTTGTTGCAAATTTCAACATTAAGAGTACAAAAGTGAAAATTCTGTAAAGTTTTATTTTCAAAATTTTAGGACCCTTTCTTCAAAGACATGAAAAGGTCTATATAGTAAAATAAAAAGTATAAAAATAGAAAATACATAAAGTGATGAGGAGGTTTAAATAACTCTCCTTAAAATAACTGAATTAAAAACATAAATAGAGTTTGTTGGGATGACTCGCTTCAAGAGTGTGGTGCCTTTTCTATTTCCATTCATTCCTTGAGCTGAAGAATGTCTATCATAGGCTGAACTTCAAGAGGTTGGCCTAGACTGATGGTAGCTGTCCTGTGTAGACCGCATCTGATAGTGGAGGCACCATGTAAGAGGAAGTGTCGATTAGACAACACAACATTAACCATTGACTATGTGGCTTAACTAAGTGCTTCTAGTACTTGTCCTAATCAAGATTTACCAATTTTATGATGCTTTCTTCCTTCATTTTAGAAATCTCTTGCCACTGCTTTATTAAATCTTTCACAAGAGGTAGAGAGCCGTGTGGGCACTTATCAATTAAATTGGCAGCAAGGAGGATTTTGCTGACTGTTTCAATAATTTTATCGGCAACATATATTGACCTACAAATTTCCCTTTCTACCTACTTTAATTTTATATCCCAATCAGTGAAAAATATTTCCTTTTCTGAATCTTCAATTATGGGAAGATTGGCCTTTCGGCTTTTTGCAGTATCTTTCCAAGTGACATATTGAGAGAATTTATCATCAATTTCATCAAAGTTGATCCTCTGGTCAACTACTTGATTCATTAGTGAATCACTCTTCTCACATAACTCATTTATGTTAGAGAGTATTTGAAAAAACACCACTTGTTGCTGAGCCAACAAAGTGTTGACTTCCAGAGCTTCCTTTTTAAAATCATTCACTTTTGGATTATCCTTTAATTGTTCCATAATAAATTGCAGCTGGTGAATTTGAGCATCCTTGGCACCAAAGTTAGATTGATGTTGCAGATTTAGTTGATCCATACTTTGCTGAAGTTGTGACACCTTTTCTTGCAGCTAATGCTTAATGCTCTGCTTTAATTCTGCTAGCAGTTCTTGTTCTAGCTGAAGGATTCTCTCATCCTTCTCTTTAACTAGTTGCTGAACTTTTTTGGCTGTATCAATTGTAGTAGATGCATAAGCACCTACAAAATGAGTTAACCACGTTAGATCATGAGTTGGATCTGATTGAGGGTCTTTCCAAACTACCTCCATGGGCACATCACTAGGAACTAGAGCCTATGATTGTTCAACTCTCTTCCTTTTCCTTTGTCTTCTCATTAAAAGCTTATATTTTGGGTTGTAAAAGATATCTAAAGGTGGGACTTCCTCTACCTTCAATACCATTTCATATGCTGGGTAGTCTGGGATGAATTCAACTCCTTCTATGTTAACATATTTGTCAATGGACCTAGCAGTGAATGGGATCTGAATTTTTTCATGAGGTGTTTTTTCTGTCTCTTTAGGATCAATGATCACCACCTCTTGATCTCTCCTAAGTTTCCGATCAAAATGTTTCCAGACTCCTTGTAAATCACTAGAAAACAGTGGAATATTAGTTTGTACTTCTGTGGATTAAATTTTATTGATCTACTAAAGATTTCAGTATCCTTAGGAGGCTGCTCTTTTTCCTGTTTTGTCTATTGATCTTTACATGAAATAGGTTGGGATACCTCTAAAATGTCTAGAGGAATACCTTCCAACCTATTGTTCGTGTATTATTTGAAATTTTCAAGTTGTTCAGGGCTGAGACACATGGCTGCCAACTTTTCAACATATAGATAGGTATTGGCAGACTCGAATAAGTCATCATAATCATCATCTTCATGAAGTAAGTGTTTGATATTTACTTGAGTTGTAACATTTAGAGAAACCTTATTTGGATCAAATTTTCTATTAGGAGTTGTAAATAATTTCAAACATTGGATTTGATCAATTTCTAATATAACATGTTTGAAATTGTCCAATGCATAAACACCACAGTGGATGGGAAAGGTAGGCCAGGAAGCTTTCTTATCCTCTTTCAAGGCTTTAGTGAATCCATGCCCCACTGTCTGGTACATATAGTGGGAGTACATGGGGTTTAGCAATGCTTCCATAAAATCTGACATAAGTAAATAATTTTTCCCCAAACCACTTCCCTATGCTTGTAAAGACAACTTGGGCTTCCTTAGATAATCTTGGGGTTTTTTCATTAAAAACATATTGAAAGAGTGACAGAATAATTCCGTGACAAATATTGTGAAAATTGGATGGTCCATTTCCAACCCATGGTTGGAAAATGAGAGGTAAAACACACAACTCCCATGATGTAAGCACTCATAAATAATGGGGGGATTTTCTTGGAGGTAAACGAGCGATTTTTTCTGTATTCAAGGATTTGGGAAGCAATATGGTTTGCCAAAATGGTACCCCAATCCATAATATAGAAGTTTGTTACGTCATCCATAAGAGGGACCCATTCAATTGAAAATTTACTAGTATTGGGTGAGCTGAATAGTCTACACAACATAGCAGAAACATAATAGTAGGGACTAGCAAGAGAATCAGTGGAATACATACCCTTTTCATCATGCTTGTGTTTTCTGGGGTTATTCCTCCATTGTTTTATAAGGTTTGATTGCACCTTGTTTTCTTTTACAAATTGTTCGAGGAAATATTTGCCATACACCTTCTGGGGGTTTGGTATATGGTACGTTCTCTTCAAATCCTCTGCTCGAAATGATCCTATCATTGTGCCTCTTTTTGTCATAAAGGTTTTGTCTCCAATTTTAGTATTATCAATAATCCATTTCAGCATATTTGAATATGGTAAAATCTTAGGGCGCGTAGAAATTCTATGAAGAAAAGAGTTGGCTACATCAGAAATAGTAGATTCTAAGGTATTAGGGGTATCTATTGTAGCTTTCCTTTTGATTATGTAGGGTTTTTCTTCTTTGAAAATCCTGTACATTGATTCGCATGAAGCAGAACCACTTTCTATAGTGCATGTAGTACCTGAAAACATGGGCGACATCTCGGTCACTTTGACAATGGGATGTGTAGGATTAACAAGAGCCATAGGTTTCTTTGATTTCTTAGCAGCCTTAAACATCTTGGAAGAATTATGTTTTTATGGAATTTCCTGCAAATAAGAAGAACAAGAAGTGAAAAACAATATGTGAAAATGTGGGAGCGTTGTAGCAATAAAATTGAAATGATGAAGAATATAGTGTCGCATGCATAGAAATCATAAACATTAATTAACTCACAATCAAATCACGTTTGGAGGCTCAAAGATATCAGACCGTTGTGATTGTGCATTTATGATAAACACGAATTCACGTGCCTAGATGAACACTTAAATTTTTTTAATTAAACATCCCACATCATAGTTTCATATGTGTGTCAAGGTTCTAAATCACAAAGCGCACTTGTTTTTCCGATTGTGATCAAACATTTTCCATTTTTAAATAATGATTTTATATATAAAAGGTTTTAAACCTTTGAAACATTGGCGGGGAAAATATATATGAATTATTTTTCTATGCGATATCGCAATCTCAGCGAAATTTGATAGTGGAAGGGAATGATACTTGGCGAAAGTGTGATGCGATGTATCACATTGGGGAAATGAAAGCGGGGTGAAGTGCATGATAGTGGGACGTGTTGTGATTTTGAGATTGTGATTGGTGACATGGCAAAGGTGGGTCCCAATAATTTATCTTTATGAAATATAACTTCATTGGGGACCTTTTTCCTTTGTTATTGCCTTTTCAGCTTTTATCGCCCTTTTTCTCTAGAAAGCCCTTTTTTGCATGTTTTGAGATTTTTGGTGATATCGCATCGCAAATTTTATGTGGAGCAACCTAGCATGTCGCTTACTGTGTTTGCAATTTGTGATTGTGATTTGGGATTAAGGTTCTTTTGGGTTTTCCGATTAAGTGTTTAAGGCAATAAGCTTCTGACTTTGGTTTTTTTTTTTTTTTTTTTTAAATTCATATTTCTATTTGTAATTCACGAAAATTTTATTGTCTCATCCTAAAAATTTAAAAGGGTCCCCATTATTTTCTCTAAGGTATCTATTCTAAAACAATGGGGGGTTGTTGAATAACACAACAATTGACGATTCACTGGAAGAACCAGTTGTCTCTAATTTATATAAGAATGAAATCTCTGATACTTTAAATAATTAAGAATAATTAAGGAAATGAAAACTATTTTCGAAATATTTGGATAAGTATAATTACTCTGAATTATAAAAACTCATCTTGTTGTGATCCTTTTCTAAAACCTTTTAAAGATGAAAATATTTATTTTTCTATATTAGTCATTAAACAATTAAAGAGATAAAGTAGGGGGATTTTTGCGACTTAGTATTTTTATATACTCATTTTTTCATAGGTAGTGCCACTGCTGCCAACATGCATTCATACCCTAGACAAGGTTACCTATTAACAATAAATGATTCAATATCCCATCCATTTATCATCGCAATATTTAGAGATAAATTCAACACAATATATATATATATATATATATATATATATATATATATATTGTTTATTGTTTTATTTATTTTTTATTCTTAAAAGCCATTGTCCTGGTTTGGTGGCGAGATAGTGACAATTCCATTCACTGGTTGTAATTGGACTGAACAATCTGGCTCGTGATGAGACCCCTTGTCTTATGGTTATAAAAAATCATAAGCCATTACCCTGTTTTGACGTGCAGTAGTGGTAATGTCAGCTTATTATTTTCCTATGATCATGGTAAGCAGGCTCATGATGAGATCTCTTATCTTTTAAGTTTTATATATTTTTGAATTACACTCTAAAAAGAGTATAATTAATGGATGGGGAGAACCACTGACTCCTTAAGAGTTTTGGATGACAATTTTAGAGTTAAAGATGCTTAGTAACAAATAGTATTTACTTTGTAAAGGTGAACCTTTTATGAATGATAATGAGGTGAAAAGAATTTATAAATTTTAAGGTTTGAAAGAATTTACAATTTCAATGGAAACAAAATTTCAGAGTTATATAATAATTATCCACCTTTTCAAGTTTGTGATCATTTCTTTTAAAAATTCCTATTCTTCAAGATGAAAAGTCATAAAATGATTCAGAGATATTGATAAACATCCAAAAGTATGTTATCTAACATTATTCTTCTATTAACCTAAATGTGCAAATACAAATACATTACCTAAGAAGAAATGTTCTTCTAAGAAAAGTTTTTTTTCTAAATATGCCCATTGACAGGAAGAGAATCTCTCTTCCCTTGTAGATTTTGCAATATGAAGGTTTATGGGCCTACTTGTTCAGCAATTTGAAATAGTCCACGCCACATTTTCTGGAATTTGGTATGCTTACCCTTTTCCTCATGTGCCTTGTCCCACTTAAGAACAGGGTCTCCGACTTGAAAATACTTTTTGGCAACAGAACTTGCATCAAAAGAAGATTTGACAATCTGCTGATGTCGAGCATGTGTAAGTTTGGATTTTTCTGTTTCTTCTTCTAATTTAAGGATTTGGGACATTCTTAGTTGTAAAGAATAGGAAGGTACTTCATCAATGAATTGGACTAGGGCTAGTGAGGAAAGGACTAAATTTGACGGAATTACAACTTCTTTCCCATATACTAGATTGAATGGAGAAGTGCCTATAGAGGTCTTCTGTGTTATTCGATCTGCCCATAGAGAAAATGTTAAATATTTATGCCAGTTTTTTTGGCTCTTATCAACAATTCTTTTTATGATTCTTATGAGGTTTTTATTGGTTGAATCTGCTAAACCATTCCATTGGGGATAGCAATTAGTAGAATATTTGAGTTTAAAACTTCTCTTAAGAGAAAATTCAGTCATATTATTACCTGAAAAGTAAGATGCATTGTCGAACATAAGTGCATTTGGTAAGTCAAAACTAGTAATAATGAACTGATCGATGAATTCCATAGTGGCTTCATAATTAGCTACCTTTAGTGGAATGGCCTCCAACCATTTAGTAAAGTATTATGTTGCAGTAAGAATGTATTTGTGATGTTTGGAAGAGTTAGGAACAATCTCACCTATGATGTCAAGTCCCCATTGTTCAAAGGGTTGTTCAACGTTGACTAGTTGTAGAGGTAAGGCTGGCTTTCTTTGTCTTCCAGTAGAAGTTTGACATGTCTTGTATTTTCTTACATATGCATGAGTATCTTTGAACAAGGTTGGCCAATACTACCATGCATGAAGGATGTTGTGTGTGGTGGTATCTCCTTCAAAATGTCCACGTGCAGGTCCATCGTGGAGTTCCTGCATAACCTTCTGTGCTTCAAACTTTTCAAGGCATCTTAATGATACATAGTCATAGTTTTTTTTCTGAACAACACATCATTAATGATATGATATTGATTAGCTTTTAATATTAAAGCTATTTTCCTTTTATGATTGAGTTATGTGGTAGCATATCCATTTTTTAAATAAAAGATAAGATCAATATATTGTGATTCATAGTCTATTAGGCTTACCTCAGAAATATTTATAGTATTACTTGAATCCTCATCATCTGGCATGTTGGATGCTCCAGTCAACAATATTCAAAAATCTTGTCCTCTAACAATTTTAGCCGGTCTAATGTCAATATCATATTCCTGTAGGGCTGTGACCCAATTTTCCCCTTTTTCTCCTAGTTCCTTTTGCACAAGCAATTGTCTTACTGTTGAGAATGAGACTATTACCTTGGTATGTGTCTTTATGATTTGAATAAGGTATGTTAGTATTGCTGTGCTAATTCCTCTTTCATATTTTTAAACCAATTTTTTACATGTGCTTAAGGGTTCAGGTTCTCTTGCAAGTGATTGAGTCTCATGAGTGATTTTTTACGTTATTTTTATGAACAATTTAACATAAAAGAAACACTGAACAACAAAAAATAAAAATACAGTACATCACCATACAACACATCAACACAGGTATTTTATGAAGGAGTTCATCCCTCCTAGGCTACATCTCCTGGGTCCAGCTTCCATGGATTGGGCCTTTCTATTATGCTCAAATTTTCAAGATGATGTGTTTACAATGATTTTATGCTCCTGAAACCTGTACCAGTGAGTTCAAAATTCCCAAAAATAGTACCTTAGGCTCTTTCTGCTCCTGATATGGTCGAAAATTGACTGAGTTATGACCTCCAACATTTTTTCCACAATTTCTTGCCTAAATTTAGCTAATTGGAGATAATTCAGGCTAGTTGGGGCAAAAATAGAAATTCCGCCAAAATTATGAGACTACCAATTAATATCTTATTAGTGTTAATAAACTTGCTTAGTGTTAATTAAGCTCAATTAAAGCTAAAACTCGTGCTTTGTGGTAAATACAAATTACGGCTTAATTAATTAAGTTTAGAGGTTAATAAATGGCATATTAATTTTAATCTCCGCACTTAGGGTTAAGCGACCTCCCGCTCTGCCATGGTCTCCAGGTTCTGTTCATGTGTATTGGGGGCTGCCCCCCTCTCCCCTCGATGATGGACTTTAGAAACTTAAAATATATGTGGAATGGTATATATGTTATGATTCATGGCATAGGCAGATTGGTAACGTTGCATGCTAGTTTTGCAGAGGTCTCAGGTTCGACCCCCACTTGATTCTTCCAACCCATAACAAACATTTTTTTACATTGTGCGGAGGGTACATGGCGGCCCCAGGTTGAGCCAAGTGTCCCCTCCCCATTGGCCTTTCCAAACCCAATGAAATCCTGCCAACATACCATAATTCTGAACCAACCAGATGCTTCCACTTGGTAGTCACACATTCGACGGAGGAAAATTGACCAAAATTGACCCTGCCCAATCAACATGCCACGTCAACAGTACAAAATTTTGACTGGGCTCCCTATCATTATTTTTCCCCTATTTAGAAAAGAAAATATAACTCATTTATGGGAGAATATGGAGTCCATTTCGTGTGGAACGAGTTGCGTCGGATTCATAACGACAAGAACTACGTGTTTGTTCAGGTTTCATGTCATTCTGAGAATTTTGATTTTTGAGCATAATTCTGAGCACTTGATCATTCCTCCCCACTGGAAGCCTTTTGGAACCCAAAATATCTTTCATTACTGAACATGTGGATGAGGGTATAGTTCCCTCACCCTTCTAGTCTCAATCCACTGGAATTTGCCTAAATTCAACAATTCGAGCTTTTCATAAAAACTAATATTTTTCCTTGATTCTAGAGACCCCGTCTTGCTGTTGTAGACACCATCATGCTGAAATTTCCTAGAATTTGTAGAACAACAAGTTTTCCTTAAGAAAAAAACTTGTTCCCACCTCGATCGTTAATAAAAGGAAACTTGAAAGCTGTCTCACCTCGAATACTGTCGACATGGTGATTTTTAGCTTGTCTTGCCTTGTACTTGTGTCGACTTTTGACCAAGTGTTTTTTCCATTACCATGTACCACTATGAAAATAGAAACAAGTACTTTTGGAACTTATTCCTTCTTTGTCAAATTTTTTTGGCACTTGTTCTTTTATTTTTGCACCATTCAACACTAGCATCTTGTTTCCATCAATGTTCAACACTAATGTGAGCTGCTGTAAATATTTCACATCTTGTTTACCTCATTTCAAAGGAAAAATGTTAGAGCCCTGAAACATATTATTACAAACATTAGCAACTTCAATGAAATAACCTTTTTCATTTGATGCATATTTTTGAAATGTCTCATTCAAAACATCATTATGATTGAACATTAAATAAGCCAAATTTTGACTTGTATTCACTATTCTCTTCATTTCTCTTGCATGTATAAGAGACACAATCCTCTTCTTATTATGCACTCTAACTATGTACTCAGTTCCATTCTTGAACAAGTGGGACTTATTATCATGGCGATGAAATACGTCCCTCCTATCATAAAGATAATGACTTCTCAAAACAATACCTGAAATCTCAAGTGGAACTACATCAAGTTCAACTTCGTCAAGAAAGTTTGAATTGAATGCAAACCTGAGGATGAACTTCCTTGTTACTTGCAAGTTTGCATTCTTTCATATCCGGCCTAAAGGATAAGGTCTTGGATGTGTAACATTTTCTACATTTAACCTCTTAACTAAGTCTTCATAAATCAAATTAGCTTGAGAACCACTATCAAATAATCTGTCTATTTTGGTATGTTTTGAAACAACTCTAATATGAAAGAGTTCAATTCTTGTGTCTTCATCTTCAGTTACATTAGAATAACTTGAAGAACTAGTGCTTGTTATGTTCTTAAATTTCAAAACCATTGTTGTAATATTGGTTTCATCTCCTGAATATGAACCTAAGTCATGTTCAATGATTGCAGATATATTCTCCTTCTCTTTGGTTTTTAAGTTTGTTTGGCTTCAACTCTGGATGGAGTTGCCAACAATGGTCTTCATCATGGAAATTTTTCGAATAGTGTTTACATGTGAGTTTCTCTTTATCTATTTTAATAGAACCATTTTTATTTCCTCTTCCATTAAAATTACCCTTTCCTTTACCTTCATATTCAAGGAAACTATCACTTTTATAATCTGCACTATGTTTCACTCCTGCTTCTAGATGTGTGGCTTGAACACAAACCTCATATAAGTTTGTGGGATTTAACATGAGAATAATATGTCTAAGATAGCTATGAAAACCCCCAATATACTTTAATAAAGTTTCTTGAGAAGATAAATTGACACCAAAAAGTAGTGCTCTTCTCCTAAACTCTTGTGTATAATTTTGAACACTTTGTCCTTTTAGTTTTCTAAAATTATGCCAGTCCATAATGGATTTTTCCATGTAAGCTAGAGGGTAAAATTTCCTTTTAATGGCACAAGAAAATTGGACCAAGAAATTAAGATATTATCGTGGTTTTTAATCTCATCTTGTGTCCTTGCTTCCCACCATGACAAGTGCTGCGCCCTCCATTATCAAGGAAGCCAATTGAATCTTTATGGCATCCTCTTGAAGGTTTTGAATTTTGCAATAAACCTCAAACTGAAGAATCTAGTTATCCAACTTCTCTGCATTCACTTTTCCATTATACATCGGTAGCTCAAATTTTACATCAATTTTAAGTAAGGGTGATTTACCAGTTCCTTTTGAAGTATGTGGATGAACATATTAGAGGGTTGTGGTAATGAAATATGATGAAGAGGAAACAATGTAGATGGTGGTGAGAATTATGGTGGAGTGGATGGTGGTTTCCTACCATCTCCATGGCCTCCTCCTCCTGGAGAACCCTCTCCTCTTGGAGGCCTAGAACTTTCTCCTTGCATCCTTAAATTCCTCTCCTCATAGAGGACCTATACCATCTCAGTCATATCAAAAAATTCCTTTCTGAGTGCTCTCTCATATTTTGTCATGGTAGGTTCTCCTTCGTGAGACATGCTCGCTGAAGACTCAACTTTAACTTTAGGATGTGTTGGTGTTTAAGACTTTGGCAACCTTTCCCTTCTTCCTCTTGACCCAACTGCAGTGCTTTCAACCAACTTCCCTTATCCTCTTTTGAGTTTTAACTTTGTAAGAATGACACAAACTTGCAAAAAATTAGATCCCTTCATGCACAACAAAACTAAAGCTTTGATACCAAAAATGATTTGAATAAGGTATGTTAGTATTGCTGTGCTAATTCCTCTTTCAGATTTCTAAACCAATGTTTTACAAGTGATTAAGGGTCCAGGTTCTCTTGCAAGTGATTGAGTCTCATGAGTGATTTTTTATGTTATTTTTATGAAAAATTTAACAAAAAGAAAGAATTAACAACAATAAATAAAAGTACAGTACATCGCCACACAACACATCAACACATCAACACAGGGATTTGATGAAGGAGTTCACCCCTCTTGGGATACATCTCCTTGATCCAGCTTCCATGGCTTGCACCTCTATATTATGATCAAATTTTCAAAATGATGCATTTACAATGCTTTTCTGCTCGTGAAACCTGCACCAATGAGTTCAGAATACCCAAAAATGGTACCTTAGGCTCTTTTTGCTCCAAATTTTTATCAAAAAATAATTGAGTTATGAACTCCAACAATTTGTCCACAATTTCCTATCTAAATTTAGCTAACTGGAATTAATTCGGGCTAGTTTGCGCCACAATAGAAATTCCACTGAAATTATCGGACCGATAATTAATATCAAATTAGTGTTAATAAACCCTCTTAGCATTAATTAAGATGGGTTAATGCTAAAACCAACACTTTGTGGTAAATACATATTAAGGATTAATTAATTAAGTTTAGAGGTTAATAAATGGCAGATTAAGTTTAATCTCCGCGCTTAGGGTTAATAACCCTCCCGCTTCGCCGTGGTCTCCAGTTTATGGTAATGTGTATTGGGGGTTGGCCCCCTCTCACCCCGACAATGAACTTTAGAAAATTTAAATATATGTGGAATGGTATATATGTTAAGATTCATGGCGTAGGCAGATTGGTAGCGTTGCGTGCTATTTTGGCAGAGGTCTCAGGTTCGACCCCTGCTCGGTCCTTCCGGTCCATATAGCAAATATTTTGTTACACTATGAAGAGGGCACGTGGCATCCCTAGGCTAACCCACGTGTCCCCTCCCCACTGGCCCTTCCAAACCCAATTAAATCCTGTCAACACACCATAATTCCGAACCAACCAGATGCTACCGCTTGGAAGTCACACATTCGATGGAGAAAAATTGACCAAAATTGACCCTACCCAGTCAGCATGTCGCGTCAGCAGTACGGACTGCTGACTAGGCTCACTGTCATCATTTTTTTGCCTGTTTAGCAAAGCGAACAAAACTCATTTTTGGGAGCATATGGAGTCCATTTCACGTGAAACGAGTTGCGTCAGATTCAGAATGATGAGAAATACGCTATTGTTCAGGTTTCGCATCATTCTGAGAACTTTGATTCTTGAGCATAATTCCAAGCACCTGATCACTCTAGGAGAAAAACTCTGAAATGCTTTAAATATTTGTAAACAAAAAAATCTTGTTTCTACACCTCTGAATAATTTAGTTCAATACCTTGAAAATTCAAACTAAAGAAAGAGATGGGTGCTTCGATTTGTTGACCATTAACTTGTGTTAGAATATCAACATATGATGTTTCAGAAGTGAAAGTGTATAAAATACACTGATAAGAAAAAATTGGAATAGTTATAGAAGGGGAATTTATGATATCTTGCTTTAGTAAATCAAAAGCTTCTCTTTCATTATGTCCCCATTTAAAGACTGAATTTTTCTTGATCATGGCTTGCAATGGTAAAACAATTTGGGAAAAGTTAGGAACAAATCTCTTAGCAAAATTGATCTGTTTTAAAAAGGACTGCACAGATTTCTTATTATGGGGTAAAGAGATTTCAGAGATTTCCTTTAAACTATAAAGATCAATATGAATGCCTTCTTTTGATACAATAAATCCTAAAATTTTTCCTTCGCTAAGAGCGAAGTAAGACTTTTTTTAGATTTAATGAAATCCCATACTTTTGGCAGCGTTCGAAGATTTTTTTGAGGTCATGATAATGGCTGTTTCTCTTTTTGGAGTAAATGGTTATTTCATCTAAGTATACAACCACAATTTTGTTTATTAGACCTCTAACAGCAATATCCATAGCTCTCTGAAAAGTTGCTCCTGCATTTATTAAACCAAAAGGAATTTTCTGATAGGCATAAGTGCCCCATTTGGTTCTAAATGTAGTCTTCAACGTATCCTTTGGATGAACCAAGATCTTATTGTAACTTGAAAAACCATCAAGGAAATACATTAATTCTGAGCCAACAAATGATTGTAGGATTTGTTCCATAGGTGGTAATGGGAAATTGTTTTTTTTGACAAGCTTTATTAAGATTGCTAAAATATATACAAATGCAGATGTCACCATTTTTATTCCTAACAGGGACTAAGTTTGATACCCACTTTGAATGCCTAAAATGAAATATGATTTTTTAAGGAGTTTATTCAACTCATGTGTCATTTGATTTTCCAAATTGGGGTGAATTTTCCTTAACTTCTGTTGTACCAGCTTATCAGTAGATGTCATTGGGATAGTATATTGGATAATGTAGGTATCATATGTCTTGAGATATTCATAGATCCATGCAAAAACATTCTTATATCTCTTCAATAAATGGATGAAGGCTAATATCTCATCAGATGAGAGACCAAGTCCTATATTAATGTTCTCGGGTCTAAGATCAGTTCCAAGGTTTACCAGTTCAAATCTCAAGGTTGAACTTTGGAGTTTAGAATTAGTAACCTTTTTAAATCTGTCCTTTAAGCCATAAAGATCTTCAAGCTTTACTACAGATTTAGGTATGACATTTTCATCAACTTTTTGATTTAACTTTCTTTCGTGCTTATCCTCATCAGTCAGTTGATCCGATCATATGATCCCTCAAATGTTAGAAAGCTTAGAATTTCTTCATCATCATTAAATACTCTCCAATTGGTGACATTATTAGGAATAGATGGGCGAAAAATTAATTCCATGGAAAATCTATTTGGACTATAATCCTCAGATGGAATAAGTCTAGATGTTACATTATCCAGGAGATCAACACTTGCATTTTGAAGCCTTGGGATGGGGGAGATATTGAATGCTAAGAAATGTGAGGTAAGAGATTGCACTAATGACTGATAATGTTTGAGATGGCCAGAAACACAGTGAATAGTATTTTTTACTTGCTTAATAACAATTTCAAAATATCCATATACTTGAAGGTATTTGACATCAAGATCTATTTCTTTTTACAAGCCTTGGACTAGTGCCTTATACTTTGCAACATTGTTTGTGCATTCAAATTATAACCTACATGCCAACATTTTATTTTCTCCTTTTGGATTAATAACTATGAAATCTACTCCTGCACCATCATTAGATCTATATCCATCAAAATACAAAGTCTAAAATAAAGTTTTAACAAAAGGTTTTTCTACAATATTTACACATTTGGAAGAATCTAATTGTGAAAAGTTTTCGATTGAGAAGTAATCAATTTAATTAGAAATGGATTTTTGTGCATTGAAATTACCCAAGAATGATTCAACAGAGTAATTCCCAAGGATGTTATTGGTAAAGGCCATTGGTTCATTTTCATCCTCAAAATCAGTTACTGAGTATTTCGTGTGTTTTTCACGGTCAACTCGAATTTTATTTGGCTTACCATTGTAAGGAAGCCACATATGAGACCAGTCTGTTGAAAAATAACCGTGAAGATTTTTAGAACAATCTCTACTAAGAATCAAACCATAAAAGTTAGGGATATCAACAACTAGAATGTCAATTACTTGATGAACTTTTGAATTTGAAGCGAGTCTAATGAGGACATAATTCATTTCAAACCTTGAATTTGGTTCTATCGAATTGAAAAATGTGTACAATTTTTTTTTGGGGTGAGACGTTTAACTTCAACAAACAGAATATGGCATTATATTTGAAGAAGCCCCAGAGTCTATCAAGAAATTGTGCACATTTTTATTAAAAAATTCGAAATTCAGAAGGAAAGGAGGAGTGTGAGAATTGGATCTATCTCCAATTAGGATAAAATTAGTGGCATCAAACTTTTCTGATGAATCTATGGGATGTTTACCTACTCCTTTTGAGGATTTAGAAGTGATAGGAGAAGGTAAAGGAGAGGCAAGAATTGCATTCAATTCTTTGAGTAGGATTTTCTATTGCTGCTTTAATTTACTCACCTCATACATGGATATGTTTGCTTTGACTTTATTCATATCTTCCACTATATTATATTCAATTGTATCTGAAACCACTAAGGTATTTGATGTAGATGGAGAATTAGAAGATGTTGGGATTGTTTGAGGAGATGTAGAAGGATTATTTTTATTAAAAACTTTGTCTTTAGCAACATGAGTTGATGATTTCTGCTTCTGAGAATACTGTGGTATATCATCAGGGTTTTTACTTCTAGTGCTAACTGACAATGTCATGAACATCTTCATTATCAGATTTAGGGAGGATGAAATCCCATAATCAACGTACTTCAACCAATTCTTCTTCCTGATATTCATTTGCAGACAATACGGTTTCATCCTTATCTTCATCTTGATATGATTCAACATTATATATTATATTTGGAGGTTGAGGATTTGAAGTCTAAGTTTTCTTGAAAGATCTAAAAGGTTTCTTATAAGAGGACTTTGCTACTTGTTTTTTGATTTCAACCACCTCATTTGACATGGTTTTGAGATTTTTTTGTAAACTTTCAAGATCAAAAGGATCCTTAGGTGTTTTATTTTTGGGCTCATCCTTAAATGTGACATTTTTAGACTTTCTATATTCCTGGGAAATCTTCTTCTCTAGAGAAAGAATTCTCTTTTCTATAGACATGGCTTCTTTCATGTTTTCTGACAAATTAGCCTTATTGGCTCTATCTAAAAACATTGCTATATTAGAAGGAAGAGAGGATATGTACCATTCAATCTATACATCAAAACCAAGTTCAGATGTAGTTGGGATTTTATTCAACAAATTGTTAAATCTGGAATTGAAATCTTTGGTATTTTCTCCTGATTTTTCTTTAAGATTTGAAAGACCATTTATGAGAGTAGCAGTAGTACGATCATCACCAAATTGGTCAAAAATTTTTCTTCGAATATGTCCCAAATAGTAATAGTACGTGATGGTAATAAAAAGAACCATGATCCAGCCGATCCTTGAAAAGTATACATAAACAACTTTACTACACAATCTTCTTCTGAGACTGCGTTAAGGTTCATGGAAAACATAAAATTGTGGAGGTGTTCTTCGGCAAGGAGATCATCATCAGGATTATACTTAGGCAACCATCTCTCTGGATTCTTGGGTAAATTATGAAGAGGACTTGCTAATTGAACAACTCTAGGATTTTTCCATGGTATATTTTCCATTGTATGACCTGTGGGATTAGGATATGTTGTAGTAGGAGAAACAACCGCTAAAATAGTACTGCTTGAAGCAACACTAGTTGATTGAGATGAAGAGATATGAATGGATGAGGAAATTGGTTGGGAAGATGGAAATGAAGGAGGAATGAATGATGGGGTTTGTGGAGGAGAAGATGAGAGAACATCACTAGCAGATCTTTGAGTTTCTGATCTAGGAGTTTTCTTGCGATGAGAATGGAGAGGAAACTCAAATGGAGTTATTCCAAATTTTTTCACTTTAAGAACAAGTTAATACACCAATACCTTGAAAAATTGAAGTAACACTTCCTTCAAAGGCTTTAGAAAGCACATGTTTTTCTGTTGAAATATAAATTTCTTCTAATTTCTTTATCAAAGTCTATACTTTAGGTGATTCTGGAGTACATTCAGGGGAGAGTTCTTTGGGAATTGAACTAGGAGACTTAGGAGGTGATTGAACTACTTCAGATCTAGAGGTATGAGATTTTGAGCGTGGGCTTGAAATTGTAGGATATTTGGAGGGGGATTGACTCTTTTGATGATCTTTGGTTTTAGGATTAGGATTTGGTATTATTCATAGTCTAGTAGGCCCTCATTCTAGTGCAAAAAATGTTGATGCCTCGAAAATCACTGCAACAACATCTACGAAAACCACTCGGTCGGGGACTTGAAAACCATCCCTTATCCGTTTAAGATAGTGGCTCCGAATGGGGATTACGGGACCAATTTCACAATGAAATATAATTGAGTGGATTGGGTGGTATTTATAACTAACTGTGACTTGGTGAATGAGAGTGACAAAAATCTAAAGAAGTATATATATATATAAATGTGTGTGTGTGTGTGTGTGTGTATATATATATATATATATATTTACACACACACACACACACACATATATATTTACACACACACACACACACACACACACACACACACACACACACACATATATATATATTATCTTTCTCTTGTATGCGATTTAAAAGATGATCTTAAGTGTATGTAAATGAAGATTTATCAAGAACTTACAGAAATGTAAAATAATTTAATATAATTGATTTGATTAAATTGTTAATCAAATCAATTGATTAAGCACATATCACATTTAATAATTGCATGTATTTGTTCATGTATTAAAAACGACAATTAAAGCATGTTCATAAGTGAATTAATGTCAGGCTGTGTTTAAAAAGACACATATAGCAAAACATTATAAGGAAATTTAACTATTTCTCATATGAAACAAAACATCAACATAAAGATAAAAGTAGCATATATATATTAACTCTACTCATTTGAAAAACAATCCTTGGTCCAACCTTTCTATTAAGAGAAACTTTAAGAGTACAAAAGTGCAACTTCTGTAAAGTTTTCTTTTCAAAATTTCAGGACCCTTTCTTCAAAGACATGAAAGGGTCTATATAGTAAAATAAAAAGTATAAAATATCAAATAAATAAAGTGCTGAGGTGTTTTAAACAACTCTCCTTAAAATAAGTGAATTAAAAACAAAAATAGAGTTTGTTGGGATGAATTGCTTCAAGAGTGTGCTGCTATCTCTATTTCCATCCGTTCCTTGAGCTGAAGGATGTCTATCATAGGTTGAAATTTAGGAGGTTGTCCTTGCTTGATGCCCAACTATCATGTGTAGACCACATCTGATAGTGGAGGCACCATGTAAGAGGAAGTGTCGATTAGACAACACAACATTAACCATTTACTATGTGGCTTAACTAAGTGCTTCCAGTACTTGTCCCAATCAATATTTACCCATTTTTTGATGCTTTCTTCCTTCATTTTAGACATCTCTTGCCATTGATTTATTAAATCTTTTACTACAGGTAGATAACGGGTGGGCACTTATCAATTAAATTGGCAGCAACGAGGTTTTTTCTGACTCTTTCAATAATGTAATTGGAAACATCTCTTTCCATGAAAATTTCCCTTTCTGTTTTCTTTAATTGTATATCCCAATCAGTGAACAAGATTTCCTTTTATGAATCTTCAATTCTGGGAATATTTTCCTTTCGGCCTTCTGCAGTATCTTTCCAAGTGACATATTGAGATACTTTATCATCAATTTCATCAAAGTTGATCCTCTAGTCAACTACTTGATTCATTAGTGAATCACTCTTCTCTCATAACTCATTTATGTTAAAGAGTCTTTGAAAAAAAACCACTTGTTGTTGAGCCAACAAAGTGTTGAGTTACAGAGCTTCCTTTTTAAAATCATGCAATTTTGGATTATCCTTTAATTGTTCCATAGTAAATTGCAATTGGTGAATTTGAACATCCTTGGCACCAATGTCATATTGATGGTGCAAATTTAGTTGATCCATACTTTTATGGATCTGTGACACTTGTGCTTTTAGTTGATGGTTAATTCTCGACTTTTCTGCCAGCAATTCTTGTTCTAGTTGAAGGATTCTCTCATCCATCTCTTTAACTAGTTTCCAAACTTCTGTGGCTTTATCAATTATAACAGATGCATAAGAACTTGCAAAATGAGTTAACCTTTTTAGATCATAAGATGGATCTAATTGAGGGTCTTTCCAAGCTACCTACATGGGCACATCACTAGGAATTAGAGCCTATGATTTTTTAACTCCCCTCCTTTACCTTTGTCTGCTCATTACAACATTATGTTTTAGTATGTCAAAGATATCTAAAGGAGGGATTTCCTATATCTTAAATATAATTTCAGAAGTTGGGTAGGCCGAGATGAATTCAACTCCTTCTGTGTTAACATATTTTTCAATAGACCCAGCAGTGAACAGGCTCTGACTTTTGTCATGAGGTGATTTGACTGTCTCTTTAAGATCAATGATCACCACCTCTTGATCTCTCTTAAGTTTCTAATCAAAATATTTCCAAACTTCTTGTAAATCACTTGAAAACAATGGTCTATTAGTCTGTACTTCCATGGAATTAACTTCATTTGATCTACTAAGGATTTCAGTATCCTTAGGAGGCTGCTCTTTTTCCTGTTCTGTCTGTTGATCTTTATGTGAAATAGGTTGGGATACCTCTAAAATGTCTAGAGGAATACATTCCAGTCTATTGTTCCTATATTATTTGAACTGTTCAAGTTGTTCAGGGCTAAGACACGTGGCTGCCAACTTTTCAACATCTAGATAGGTATTGGAAGACTCGAATAAGTAAATAATCATCATCTTCAGGAAGGAAGTGTCTGATATTTCCCTGAGTTGTAACATTTGGAGCAACCTTATTTGGATAAAATTTTCTATTAGGAACTGTAAATAATTTCAAGGACTAGATTTGATCAATTTATAATCCATCATGTTTGAAATTTTCCAATGCATAAACACCGCAGTGGATGGAAAAGGTAGGCCATGAATTTTTCTTATCCTCTTTCAGGGCTTTAGTCAATTCATGCCCCACTGTCTGGTAAGAAATTTCTTTGGCAATAAGCTTGTATGGTACATATAGTGGGAGTACATGGGGTTAAGCAATGCTTCCATAAAATCTGATGTAAGTAAATAATTCTTCCCCAAACCACTTCTCTATGCTTTTAAAGTTAGCTTGGGATTCCTTAGACAATATTGGGGCTTTTTCATTAAAAGAAGCTTGAAAGAGTGGAAGAATAAATCCATGTCAAATCTTGTAAAAATTGGATTTATATTTGCATTCCCACAGAATATCATGGTAAACATGAATGGGGGTGGGGTCTTGGATGGTCCATTTCTAACCTATCGTTGGAAAATTAGAGGTAAAACACACAACATCAATGATGTATGCACTCATAAATAATGGGGGGATTTTCTTGGAGGTAAAAGAGCAATTTTTTTTTATTTTTTTTTCTGTATTCAAGGATCTGGGAAACAATATTATTTGAAAAAATGGTACCCAAATCCATAATGTAGGAGTCTGTGATGTCATCCTTAAGAGGGACCCATTTAATGGAAAATTTACTGGTAATAGGTGAACCAAATAGTCTACACATCATAGCATAAACATAACAATAGGGACAAATAATAGAATTAGTGGAATACATACCCTTTTCGTCATGCTTGTTTTTTTTAGGGTTATTCCTCCATTATTTTATAGGGTTTGACTGCAGCTTGTTTTCCTTTGCAAATTGTTTGAGGAAATATTTTCCATACACCTTCTGGGGGTTCGGTATATGGTAAATTCTCTTCAAATCCTATGCTCGAAATGATCCTATCATCATGCCTCTTGTTGTCAGAAATTTTCTATCGTCAATGTTAAGATTATCAATAATCCATTTCACCATATCTGAATATGGTAAAATCTTAGGGTGCACAGAAATTATATGAAGAAAAGAGTCAGCTACATCTAAAATGACAGATTATGAGGTATAAGGAGCATTTTTTCATTTTTGTACTTGTCCTTTTGATTATGAGGGGTTTTTCATCTTCGAAAATCTTGTACATTGATTCCCATGAAGCGGAACCACTTTATGTAGTGCATGTAGTATCTGAAAATAGGGGTGACATCTCAGTCACTTTGGCATAGGGAGGTGTAGGATTAGCAGGAGCCATAGGTTTCTTTTATTTCTTAGTAGCCTTAGACATCTCAAAGGAATTCTGTTTTTCTGGACTTGCCTGTGAATAAGAAGAACAATGTGTGAAAAAAAATATGTGAAAAACCACATAAAATTTGGAAAGCGAGAACTATCAAAGCTTGAAAATGAAACTCTGTGAAAAACTACAAAAAAAACATGAAAAATGACCCAAAAATGAAAAGGGTGTATTCTAGAATGAGGTTTTATTTTTTTCAGTGTTAATTTGCAACATTTTTAAAATATGACAGTAAAACCAATTTTCATGTGCCAAAAAAATGGACAAAACACACAATGGTTGGTGCTAGAATACCATTTTTTTTTTCCCGAGTACAATTTCAACGTGTTTTTAGTAATGACATTAAATATAAATTAATGAGATTTTAAACACATCAAAATTATAATAATTTTTATACATCATTTAACATATAATATCGTGACACTAACAATCCCTAAAATTCTAATTGTTTTCAACCATAATGTTAAAGATAAAATATATTTCACAATTTTTCACCCATTGAATTAAAAAATATTAACTTTTCAAAATATTTCAACCATGATATTATATGACTAAAATAACCCAATGAAACATAAATTATTTCTCCAAGTTATTGTTGCATTGACAATATTTTAGACAAATTAATTCATGATAATTAAAACATATAATCCAAAAAACATAAAAATGACTCATAACTTCATGTAAGATCATAGGGAAGTTAAAATATCATTTTCATTACTAAATGAAAACATCAT
Source organism: Pinus albicaulis (assembly GCA_034641835.2). NCBI lineage: Eukaryota > Viridiplantae > Streptophyta > Pinopsida > Pinales > Pinaceae > Pinus > Pinus albicaulis. Next base: position 1,514,747,081 of record CM076575.1, on the reverse strand, counting down.
TTATATCAATTGTCTTACACAATTATTGAAAATCACTGATATTTTCTTGCACACCATTAGAATTCACATCTTCAGATGAATGAATCGATGTAGATGAAGATGTTCCATATTCTTCTCTTTCATTAACTAGTGCCCCATTTGAGTCAACATGCATGCCCACCACTTGAGGTTTCAAAATTCTTGTAGATCTACGACTGGGTTCAATAGAATGTCATCTCAACATTGTTTCTTATGGTAGCAACCTCTTCAGAATCTCTATCGTCCTGGAGTGAAGAGTTCCTCTCTTTGTTAAATTAAAGTCATAAACAAGTATGTCAATTTCCTCCAATTTTAAGAGGTTTGTTCAGCGACGATTTATATTTGTACCCTTTATTTTTCTCTTTCATCCAATTTTTTTATCAACTACCATCTCTGTCTCTTACACACCATTGAATGGGTGTGTGTTTGTGGCATACCAATGTACTTCAACACCTGTAACATCCTCATTTTCTATATTCACCCTTATAACCTTGGCAACCCAGAATAGACAGCCATGTGGATCTTCATGTGCTAAGACTACGATCATGCAACCCTCCTTAAAATTATGTACTAAACCTTTTTAAAGGTCTCCCATGGCTTCACGTTGTGCACAATATCTTCTGGAACCAATATACATTTCTCTTTCCTCCAACTGTGTAGAATTAATAATACCATGTGATTGTTGTTGTTCAAGAATGTTTGTTTTCTCTTGTTCATTTGACACATTTTGTGGCAAAATAAATGGTCTTCAAAAGCATATCTTCATTTGCTGGTCTTGAAAGGATATCGCTCTGATCATTGAAAAATTACTCCCACCAAACTGAATCAACAACATCAAAGTACTCATATGTATATCTAATGGTTTTTTTAATTTCTTCGAGGAATTCAGAATAATATATATCTCTCTTTTTCCTTCGTGCATTATGAACTTCACCAACTGATTTTAATAACAATATATTTGACCCAAATATTGGATGATCTGGAATGAACTTCAAAAATTCCAAACTTGATGATGGTGCCTATTCTATAGTTGCTGAATAATTCTTGCCCCATATAAGTGCTTTCCCATCAATTAGTTTGATACGAAATTGATGTTGGAAGCTAATGTCATTAAGTTGTTCAATGCATTTCTCCTGACCATGCGTTCCAAGAATAAATCTTCGCATGTCAACAATTTCTTCTAACACATGAAAAATAGGATTTGACATATATGATTTCTTAATACATTCAATTAATGAGGGCAAGCCCCCAACATTATTCCTCCTCAATGTTACTGAAAAATGACTGAACATATGATCAATATGGTTATGAGTGTACCCAACAAGAAAGAAACCAACTTTTGCCTTATGAAAAATTCTCAATTCAACAAGCATGTTTAGATATCCAAAAACAATCTGATTTTTGTTTTCAAGCCAAGTGTTTTCTAATGTAGGTACAAAATTTCAGGAAGATTACCACCCCAATGAGAAATCACATCATGAAATATGGTTATTGTCATATTTCCATCATTATGAATATTTGGAGCTGTGAAGTAAACTCTTGGCGACATTTTCCCATTGATGACCATACAACCGACCAAGTGAAACTCGATAAAATTTTCCTTTTGATGTGCGAACAAAATGTGGTAGAAGTGTTTTCTTCTGGTCCATACCATCAATTATCAAACCTAAATATTTATTTGGATTATCATAACACTTCTTTCGATGCTTGTACAACTTTTTCCTTTCAATTTTTTGTTGTTTGTGATGCTCTTGAAGGGCTTTAACAATGGAATCTGCACATAACATAAAATACATGTATTAATAAATGCATTTTCATAGTTGATCACTATACAATTTAAGAGAATAATGTTATGAATGCTTACCTCTTTCTGCTCCTTGACATTTATCCCTTTTTTATTTTAGAGAAGCACATGTACTGCAAAACCCCATCCTTGTCTTCTTAGGAATACAAACATTGTTGAATACTCTCATCCATATTTGCACTAAATATTGATATGTAATAAAATGACCATTTCCGTCAACACTTCTTCATATTACTTGTATAAGTTGTAGATTTCTCGTCTTGAGAAATTATTTGGAATATGTATTGTATCTTTATTTGGCATACACTCTCCATGTTTTGAAAAGAAGTCTTGCAACCATGACATTGTAGTGTTTGCTAGTAGCCCAAACTCTCGTTTATGACAAACTTTTGAATAATATGTAGGATCCTTTTCCAAATTATCTTGGATTTTTCATAAACAAAAATTTCCAATTGAATGAATCATTTTGAAAGCCTTTCTACATAGAAATAAAGACCCAATATGATAATCATAACCTGCCAGTGTATATTGCATGCACCCACTAAATATGAATGTTGCATGCTTTTATTCATTGACAAATAGTTTTTCCTTTTATCTAAAGAAAATTTGAAATCCATATGTTTCAAGAAATCCTTTTTACAACAGTCACTTGAAATGAGCTCACTGATAGAACTTATTCTCGTGAGATATACTACTCTACCCCTTGTATAACTAGAACTTCTTGGATTGATATGAAAAGGTCTACTCCTACTCCTAGAAACAATATTTGCTGGCAATATCTCTATCATTTCATCATTCTCTAAACAAGCATTTCCATGATCATTAGGAGGAATACTATTCTTACTCTAATAATTTGAAATATAGTTAGGAAATTCACCACCATCATTGTTTAAAAAATATTCATTACCATCTTCGACAACATGAAAATTTTCAATACCATCATTTGTAGTTTTGAAATAATGAATTGGAGGATATTCTTCACCATCTTTATCTTTCCCTTCATCACTACGACTCTCAAAGTTCATAGGATTAGGACTATGTGGAAATTGTGACTCTTAATTTATTGGAAATTCTTCATCCCAACCTTCGTCATTGGTGCTCCCATAGTCCATATGATTAGGAGTAAGTGGAAATTGAGACTCTTGATTTATTGGAATTTCTTCATCCTTCCCTTCATCACTGTTTCTCTCAATGTCCATAGGGTTAGGAGTAACTGTAAAATGTGATGCTTTATTTACTAAAAAAATTTCATCCTGCCATTCATCACTATTTCTCTCATAATCATTAGGATTAAGAGTAAGTGGAAAATGCGACTCTCTATCCACTAAAACTTTTTCATCCTTCCATTTATCACTATTTCTCTCATCGTCTTTAGGATTAGGTCTCAGTGGCAACTATGACTCTCTATCCACCGAAAATTTTCCATCTAACCATTCATCACTATTTCTTTCATAGTCCTTAGGATTAGGACTAAGTGGCAATTATGGCTCTCTATCCACTGAAAATTTTTCATCATGCCATTCATCACTATTGCTCTCAAAGTCCTTAGGATTAGGAGTAAGTGGAAAACGTGAGTCTTTAGTTTTTGGAAATTCTTCATCTTGCCATTCATCATTGTTGCTCTCATAGTCCATAATATTAGGAATAAGTCGACATTTAGACTCTCTATTCATTTGAAAATCATCATATTTCATTTTGTCACTCCTCTCTCGTTATATTGATCAATATGAATAGATTTGTTACGTGACGAAGATGTTAATGCTTCATAAAACAAAACTTCACTATCAGAGGAATCCATAACACTCAAACAAGAAATGGTGAATGATGCAAATGATCTCTCTCCCAATGATAATATATAGCTGAAACAATGAAAAATTTCGTCCAAAAATTCACTCCTAAATTTTTGTCTGAAATTTTTTGCTTGAAGTATGTCCCTCCAAATTTTTTTTAAACGGTTTATTTGAAAATTAGTTATTAAAATATTGTCATAATATGGACCTTAATTTTGAAATAAATTCCCTATAAATTTTTCTCTTAGTAATTTTTTTCAAACTAAAATAATTTTAATTAAATTATATATCTTTGACTACATTATAAATTTTATTTTTTTAATATTCATCAATGGTTTTTATCCCACATCCACCCCACCGTAATTTCAAGAGTAGCAACATTGTCAACGAGAGATTTTCGCTTTTGAAAGGTTAGTTTTGTTTTTATTATTCCAGAAATTAGTAAGTTTTTAATATTAATTAAAGTCAAGTTATTTTAAATCGTTGAAAATTTACTAGCTTTTACCATTAATTTTTTTAGGTAGAAAATTAAGTAATTTTTTTTGTATCTAAAAATAAAAAAAATTAACATGCCCATTGTGGGTGGGCCCGCTTGGGCAGCACATGGTCGATCTGGCCCAAGTGGGCGCACCCATCGCCCCCCTGGGAAAACAAAGGGGCTGATCCCGAGAATCGACCCCTCTACTTGCCTAAGGGGCCAGTGGGCGCGCCTACTTGGGACAGGGCATCCATGCTCCGGGTGGACACACCCACGGGGTGGAATTCGATGACAACACGATGCCCACGGGGTTGTGCTGCGGACAGACGCGCCCATCGGGTGGCGTCTGCCCGAGTTCGAGGGCCGCCACTTGGGCACCCTTAGGCTCGGGTAGACACCGCATGATGTGTTGCGAGTGGACGCACCCATGAGGTAGCATCTGCCCAAGCCCGAGGGTACCCAAGGCAGGGAGGCTGATTTTGAGAATCAACCCCGATTCTCAGAATAGGCCCCTTGCACACACACACACACACACACACAAACACACACACACACACACACACACACACACACACACACACATATATATATATATATATTTATTTTTGATATGGCCAAGGGGCCGATTCTCAGAATCAGCCCTTTGAGCATATACAAAAACTTATATTTTTTTTATATGCCCAAGGGGCCGATTCTTAGAATCGTCCCTTTAGGCATATAATTTTTATTTATTTTTATTTTATTTTTTATTTTTTATATGCCCAAGAATCGACCCATTGGGCATATAATAATAATAATAATAAAATATATGCCCAAAGGGCCGATTCTCAGAATCGACCCCTTGGTCATATAAAAAAATTAAATTTTTTTAAGTGAGGTTGGGGAGAAAATATAAAATAAATAACATTTTTTTTAAAGGAACTTGTTTTAAAGAATTGGCCCCCAAATTATATATATATATATATATATATATATATATATATATATATATATATATATATATATATATATATATATATATATATATATATATATATATAGGGGGGTTGGGTAGATGACATGTAAAAAAAAAAAATGTTTTACACTTATCTGTTTTGTGTTATTAAAATTGTATCATTGTATTTTTAATAACTTAGTTAATATTGACATATTATATTTTTTTTTACAGGATTTTGTTGAGGGCATTTCAATTATGTTGGGGGGAATCTATTTTATAGAGTGAGATATTATGAATTTTGTCTCCATTTTCCATGAGGATGAAGCATAAGATATGGGAAAGCAACAAAAAAAACACTTCATGATGCTACAAGATTGTATCAAAGGGATCAATCTAGTAAAGGTAGACATGTTACTTTTAAAAATGAGGAAATTGAAGTTGAAGCTGAAGATGAAGAATGTGTTTCCATATCTGAGGATCAGATTAGAACTGATGTTAGAAAGGAGAAGATCCATAAAAAAGAAGAAGCAAGAATTACCAAGAATGTATCCATTATAGTTGATGATGAGGAGTTTGTTTCAGTTCAAGAAAATATCATAATCAATAGGAGGAAGAAACAAAAAATTTCTTATTATGAAAAAATTATGGGCATCAATGAGGGGCCTTGTGAAAAATCCAAAGCAAGTAGGGAAATAATTACGCCAGGAGCTGATTTAGAGGATGGTGTTATGAAAAAAAAACAAAATTACATTCGACATCATTTTGAGAACAAAAGTTTAATTGAGGGTGGTCGGTCATTTCAACTTAATGTCATTAAAGTCTACAAGCTAGATGAAGAATAGTTCAAATATCAAATTCGAAAGCCACACCACTTCCCTGTTCACAATTTGAAAACATTGATGAGGTACAACCCTTTTTCACATGTGATTGATTATGTTCTTCTTGTTGATCCAAGTCAGGTTCCTAACAAAGAATAATTTGACAAGTCAAAATGTTTTGAATACAAATAGTATGTACTTGGGGGCAACCATTCTATGGAAGCTCAAAAGCACTTAATGGAGGAATATCCCAATAAACTGCATTTTGAAACAATGAAATGTATCATTTATGATGGCTTATCAGATACACAAACAAATTTATTTGCATGGGATCATAATTAAGATAATGAGTATAGGATGTCTATGACTTTCATCCAAAGGGTAAGATTTATTCATAGTGAATTTGAAGAAAAATGTGGTGGTGATAAGACAAAGTTTGATCATGCATTCCGGAAGGGATGTTGTATGTAAATCGGTTATAAAATCGAAGAAAAAATAAGTTCAAAAGGTGGCAAAGTAAATTATGAAATATTCAGAGGTATGGATAAAATTTTCCAGTTGGCATTTAGAATTGAAGAGATATGGGAATTGATTGAGCATATTTTTGAGTTGTAGGAGAACGTTGGCATCAAAAGTCAGAAGGTCAAAAGGTCTAAACCATTGATATGTACCAAAAATAAATTCGGTCCTAAAATGAAGCTCCTTTTAGAAGATATGACTATCACACCTTGGATATCAATTCAAGGAGTGAAGGATGAAAATCTTGTCAAAAAAATATTATCTCGTGTAAAGTCAGGAAAATTATCAATGGAGGAAATGTCCGAGGAATTTCTAAAGTAAGTTTGTTATTTTTACTTTTTTTTTGGATTATAACTTTCTGTTAAATATAATATATTGTTGTTGGTATTATTTGTTATACACAATATTATATTAACATTGTTTGAGAATACAAAGAACAAATGGTTTAGTTGGGACGATGTTGTACGCAACTACCTAGATTCAAGTTCTACATCAGTGCTAAAATATTTTTATATTGCATTTAAAAAGGTATGTTCATTCATACATTCATTTCTATTCATATGTATATTATTTTTAATTTATAACTTATACATTGCTTTTTTTTATTTTATTAAGGATGAAGAAGGATGAAAATGGACCACCGGATAGTTTCAGAAGTTTTATTGAAAAAATAAAAATGGAGAGGATAAGAAAACAATGTCTTAGTGATGTTGAAATTGATCCCAGTCTTAATCATTTCATTTGGAATGGGCTCCACACTATCTAATATCAAATAATATCAGGTGATTGTGAAGACATTGCAAAACTCATACCTAAAATGGATTGTTCCGTAGTTATTGCAAATATTCCTCATGGTTTCAATATCCCAAACATTGAATATGATAGTGACACTTATAATTATCAAGCATTTAGTAAATTGGTTGCGATATTTCCAGAATTCACAACATCACCATTTTGGAGATTTGTGACATTTCATTCAGACACACAATTGGGGTTGTTTTTATCAAGCTTCAAGGGAAAATAAAATTCAAGGATGAAACTTACATGGTAAGACGTTGAAATTGTATGTTTGATTAATGTTAAAAAAATCATTTATGTAAAAGTTAATTGAACTTTTACTATTTCATGTTACAGGAAAAATCAAAATCTAATTTGTGGTGGAAATCAACCAATTATAAGTGAGTGTGAGTTCATTCATGTTGAAATTTGGACAAAGGATGATAGCTACAAGACTATTCTTTTTAATCAAGTAGATGGAAAGAATCATAGCCAAGTACTGGTCCATGATGTTGTTGTAAAAAAGCTAACATATGAAGAAAAAGAAGAAAAAGGAGAGATAGTTAGCATATATCAAAAACCACAGTCATTGATTAAAAATCTTTTAGATTTATCTTCAAATGAAGGAGATTGGGTTTTGGATTTATTTTCAGGCTCAAGTAAGTTTTATTATATAAGAATGAATTTCACTATTTTTTTTTAATTTTTTTTGTGTTTATACTAATTTACTAAATTTTTTCTTTTGTACTTGATGATTAGGTACAACACTAGCATGTTGCTTACAAAAGGGAAGAAATTGCATTTCCATTGAAAAATACCCAGTACAATGCAAATTTATGCATCAAAGGATCAAAGCTCTTCAATTTCTTCCAGATGCAATGCAAGAAGTTGGTTTGAAAAAAGGGGATTTTAATGAATCTCATGTGGCAAAAAAAGAAAAATAACCTCAACCACCATTAGATGGGATGATTGGAAAGACATACTTTGGGACATTCACAGACATCAAAGATCCATCAGAAGAGGAAAATGATGAAACTAAAGCCAATGATGAAAATATTGTGGAAGAGGACAATAATGAAACTCTTGAAGATGAAGAGTTTGGGTTACATGATATTATTGATTAAAGATTAAGTTAAGCTTCCAAATGAAGCTCATTTTTTGTAACTATTCATAAGTTATACTTGTAATGTTTTGACTCTGACTTTTTATGATAAGAAATGAATATTCAATTGTTGATATTATATGTTTAATATTTTTATAATGTAATTTTCACTTCATTTTTATGTGAATCATGTAAGTTTTGAAAAAACAGTAATTTTATTAACTTTTCACATAAAATTCACAAAATTGCTAATTTTTGTACTTTTTTTGTTAATTTTTTTCCTATAAAAATGATTTATTTGACATGTCAGTTTTAGCAAAAAAGATAAAATGTGTATATTTTCAGTTATTTCTATAATCAAAATGTATTTTTTTAATGTAAATTGTTAAAAATCTTGTTTTTTTAGTGGCAATTATTTCATGTGCAATGAAATATTATTTAACAATATATAATTAGATAGAAGATTGACACTTTAAAATTTTGACCTTTTTTGTTTTTTTGACATTGCAAAAAATCAAATATCTCACTACAAATTTTTTTTTTTAAAAGAAAAAAGAAAAAACCTAAAAAACACTTAAACAAAATATGTAAGTGAAGAGGAAGAAGTCGAGTACCTCAAAAATTGTTAAATTTAGAAAATAATTATTATCATTTAATAGATTAGAAAAATTTAAGCAAAAAATAAGTCTTCTAAAAAAGGGGGATGATGCTGGCATAATTTTTTTTCAAAATCAACATAAAAACACTAACATTTTAAAAATAATATCTATACTTGGTACATAAGAAAATTTAATGTTTAAAAAACATGCTAAAAAAAATTAAGAGTATTCTGAATCAACACTTTTCAAAATCAGACCATTTTTTTCTACCTAAAAAAAGCGGGTACTTGTTTCCGTTCCCGTTTCTAAGTTTACATTGTTGAAAATGTGGGAGCGATGTAGAAATAAAACTGAAATGATGAAGAATATAGTGTCGCATTCATAGAAATCATAAACATTAATTAACTCACAATCAAATCAAATTTGGAGGCTCAAAGCTATCACACCATTATGACTATGCATATATGATAAACATGATTTCACGTGCCTGAATGGACACTTAAACATTTTTAATTGAAAATCCCACATCGTAGTTTCATATGTGTGTCAAGGTTATAAAATATAGAGCGCACTTGGTTTGCCGATTGCGATCAAGCCTTTTCCATTTTTAAACAATGCTTTTATGTATCAAAGGTTTTAAAGCTTTGAATCATTGGATGGGAAAAGAGGGATGAACTATTTTGTGATGCTATATACCATCGCAATATAAATCTCGACGAAATTGGATAGCGAAAGGGAATGATACTTCGTGAAAGTGCGATGCAATGTATCACATTAGGGAAACGAAAGCGGGGCAGAGTGCATGATAGCGGGAAGTGTTGTGATTTTGCGATTGTGATTGGTGACGTAGAAAAGGATGGTCTTGCTAATTTATATTTATGAAATATAACTTCGTCGGGGACCTTTTTCCTTTGTTATCACATTTTCAGCTTTTATTTCCTTTTTTCTCTAGAAAGCCCTTTTTTGCAGGTTTTGAGATTTTTGGTGATATTGCCTTGCAAATTTTATGTGGACTAGCTTAGCATGTCGCTTGTTGTGTTTGCGATTTTCAATTAGGGTTATTTTTGGGTTTTCACTTAAGTGTTTAAGGCAATAAGATTATGACTTTGATTTTTTTTTTTTAAATTCATATTTCTAGTTATAATTCACAAATTTTATATTGTATTATCCTAAAAATTTAAAAGGGTCCCCATTATTTTCTCTAAGGTATCTATTTTAAAATAATGAGGGGTTTTTGAATAGCACAACATAACCTTGTCACATTTCAACCTACAATAAATTAGTATCATGGCCCTTGATCATGTAGATAATCTGAATCATCTAACTTCGTTGTTGTCTCCAATATATCCAAACTTTTTCACTTCTCATTTGGGTCAAGTTCATATGGGTATATCATTAGTTGTTCATGTTTGTAGTATGGAGCTGACATAAGTAATTTGATAAGCCAAATTGCAGAGAATTAATTTTGAGGCTGATTTGCAAGGAGACTAAAGCTGACTTGATGAAGGAGAGGTAGGACTTTAATTTTTTCCTCAAATATTTTTCTATCATGTTCCCAAGAAGGGTTTCTTACATCAAACTCTGAAATTGAATCAATATAAAAATCCTAGAAGCCTACATTAAAGGATTGAACTATGACCATTGACCCAAGCATGAAATCCAATCGTTAATATAATAATAATAAAAATTTCTCTTGAAAAATATGTTATATCTTGACTCAAGAACAATTATGAAGACCAACACTAGTTACATTTTTCAACATCCCCTTGTCTTTAACAAGCCCTTTGTCTAGGTATTGAGATCACTGAGAATAATGCATAATTAAAACTATGGGAATAGGGGATGAAAAGTGGAGGAAATGGGGAAGGCGAGAAATGGTGAATGAAAGAGGAATCCACATGGAGAGACCTTGGAAAGAAAAATATACTCTGAAAGAGGACAAGCGATGGGAAGCAACTAATGGAGCCACATTTAACAGACACAAATTTCCTAAAATAAAACTAGATGAGAAAGGCATAATAAAAATGTGTGAGGTGATTGAATACTTGAAGCAAAAGCAATTTTTGAATTGCACTAAGACCTTAGCATTAATCCTCCTACGACTAGAAAGTTCGGCAGGGGATGATTATCGTCAATTTAAACAAGCTCTCAGAGGTAAAAGGAGTAGGCTAGAAGGGCCTAGTCCTTCAACTTGCATAGGTACAATTGTTAGAACTATGTGTTAAAGGAGGTTAGAGAGGGAGATACGTTCAAAAGTGGATATTGGAACATCTCCACTTCATAGATTCATAGGAGCATCTTCTAGCTGAAGAACTAACCAACATTTTCTTTCACATTGCAAGGAAAAAGGTCTACACCTGATAGAAATGAACTGGGTTTTGTGTTTCCAAAGTGATGGGTAATAGAACTATATTATATCCATATCAAAGTTTGAATTTTGTGACCTGGGTAGAGCATTAAAGACATCGAAATAAAAAATAGTAGAAACAGTGTATGAAGCCATGAGAAACTTCCTTGTCTAGGTGAAATTCCAAACTTGATATGAAATTCCTATTGAAATTGTATGAGCCTAGTAAAAAATGGCTCCTTGTTGACAATGTTGGATGTCGTCAACAATCAGGGGGTATCCCTAATATGAAGTCCCAATTCGAACTCACACTGTTTGGAGTAGAAGACCCATCCAGGAAATTGACTTGGTTTCCATATACTTAATGATTTTCCTTGGATACAATAAACAACACAAGGGAGTGCACATATAATTTCGAGACAAACAAGTAAGTTAGCCTTATGATGTATTCAATTGCAAATTGTATAATGGTTCTTTCACTAAATGGAAAATAAAGTGAGTCTTTAAGTTACAAGTAATAATATTGTCCTAATAAAGACACACACACACATATATCTGAAAGATTCATTAGTTATATGACGAAATAGTTCACAAATAAATAACGATCATGAAAACAAGAGACACACAATTCAAAGATGTATACTAAAGCCGACGACATAGTTAATTTTCAATAGTATGTAGAAACATGAACATACATAAAAAACAATGAAAGAATAATCTTACAATCATTCATGGCATATGCATGAAAGTGTGCCAACTCCAAGAGCTTCAAATTATAAAGTGAGAGTCCCAAGATACACCATTACATTGATACAACACTAGTTCCAATAGTGGAATTTTAAGAAACTGTTTTCTTCTCAAAAGACTAATCTTATCTCCTATGCCTAGCTTGATAAGCCAAGGTGAAAAGTCCCTTTCTTGAGCTATGAGGGTGTATATATAACAAATGAGGTAAATCTCCACCTCTCTTGTGACTCTTGAGCTTCCCTCATGAATCTTGAGCTCCCATATGACTTTTCAAATTCCTATGAGATATTTGAGCTTCTACATGACTCTTCACATTCTATGTGTGACCCTTAGGCTTCAACATATTTTACATTTTCTCATTTTCGAAAAATATAATATTACATTTCCACAAATTTGTGGCAAAATACATTGACAACATATGAATTTTATGATGAAATTTTGAGAAGCCATGACTTGTCTATTGTGTCATGGAACTTGTTATGCAACAGCCTCAAAAAATAGAAGAAAATATAGATCAATGACTTTAAAATTGTCCTCTTCGAGGGAGAAGCCTCCTTTACATTACATAAATGAAAAATTATTGGATGATACAAATTATAAGACCTCCTTGGTATATATATGAGTCTAAGGGGTTATAATATAATCATAGCCTACATAATAATAATAATGTAAGGGCACGACAATAAAAATAGTAGGCTTTCATGGGACACAAAAATAACAACATGGGGGATACATGGGCACAACAATAAAAATAGGGGGCTACACTAAAAATAACAATAAGGGGAATACACTAGTATTATAGGGACATAACATGCCCCTCTTCTTCAAAAAAGTGTTGTCCTCAATGCTTGAGTAGGTCCATATGCTTATGTATAAAATTATCATCCTCCCATCTGAAGTCTTCAACGAGTAAGTTCTTCCACTTAATGAGATACTTTGAAATTAATCGATTCAACAGTTGTAAGGTTCTTGTTTCTGTGACTGCTTCAGGATCAAACATTATTTTTCCTTCTTCGTCAAGTTTTGGAAACACTGTTTGAACTAGGAGCTTGTCACTAATAACATTTTTTAAGCATGCAACATGGAAAACTGGGTGTACTTGGGAAGATGCAGACAACTCCAATTTGTATGCCATAGTACCAATATTTTGCAACACCTTGTAAGGACCATAGTACTTAGGTGATAATTTAGTATCCTTCTTAGTTTTATTGAGGGACATTTTTTTGTATGGTTGAAGCCGTAAACATACCCAATCACCTACATCAAAACTTCTTTCACTGTGATGCTGATATGCATGTTGTTTCATTCGATTATGTGCTAGAGTGAGGTTATCCTTTAAGAGTTGGAGAAATTGTTATTGATGCTCAATGTGATCTTACAATATTTGAACCTTAGAATTTTATCTTAAACATGATGTGATGGATGGTGAATGATATCCATAAAGTGGCATAAATGGAAAATTTTGGTTGCAGTATGGAAGGAAGTGTTATACCACCATTCAGATAGAGGTAACCACTTGACCCATTATGTTTGTTTATCGGGTACAAAGCAACGAAGATATCCTTCGAAACATTTGTTCACTATCTTAGTTTTCCTATTAGATTGAAGATGATAATATGAGTTATGACATAATTGAGTACCAAGACAAGAAAATAATTTCGTTAAAAAATTTCTAATGAAAATCGGATCTTTGTCGCTTACAACAATCTTTGGGTTTCCATGTAGCTTTTGAATTTTTTCCATAAATGCAGTAGAAACTATACTAGCTTTGAAAGGATGAGATAATGCACACAAGTGTGCATACTTAGTAATTCTATCAAATACCACCATGATGACACTCTTTCCTTTAGACTTGGGTAAAATTGTGATAAAATCGATTGAGACCTCCTCCCAAACGCTGACTTGGAATGGATAAGTGTTGTAACATACTTGAGGTATTAATTGTATCAATTTTTTTTTTTGGCAAACCAAACATTCTTCCACAAACTTCTGAATATCATATTTAAGGCAATCCCCAAAAAAATCCTCTTGACACTATGGTAAGTTTTTAAAAATATTGAGTGCTCTCCTAAGGGGGACATGTGCAATTCCAAAATAATTTTTTTGCTTAAGTTGGGAATTCTTACAAATATATAATCGATATTTGTACCATAATGAATCATTTTTCTAGCTAAATGTATCATATGTACTGGGATCTTGCTGCAACTTTTGAATGAGTGTCCACACCTCTTCCTCGTTCTTCCAGTCTTCTCTTGCTTTGGTTATCCAATTAGCTTCGATAATAGAAATGACACAAATAAATGCTTCCACATCCTCATCCTTTCTTGAGAGTGCATCTGCAACAACATTTTGCTTTACTTTTTTGTAGATTATTTCAAAGTCACAACCAAACATCTTTGTGACCCATTTCTGTTACTATTATGAATATAATATTTGTTCCAAAAAGTATTTAAGACTATCATGATATATTTTTACCTTGAAGTGTCTTCCCATTAGGTAAGGTATCCATTTCTTTAGTGCATGTAGTATTGTCAACATTTCCTTCTCATAAATAGGTTTGTGTAAATACTTTCTTTTGATTTTTTGACTTTCAGAAGCAATGGGTCTTCCTTCTTGCATTAAAAAAACACCAATTCCATTTCCTGAGGCATCACATTCCACAATAAAGGTTTTTGTGAAGTGATGCAGGTGCATCTAACCTAGGGTCAAATGTTTACTAAGGGATTTGGTATCCAAAGTTAGGATTTAATTATTTAATGTATTTTCCCTATAGTTTTAGGAGAGAATTAGAATTATTGTAAATAGGCGAAGGTTTGAGAGTATTTTGGAAGGTTTGAGATATTTATGGATTAGTTAGATCTTATCTAGGGATAAGGGATTAGATGACAGATTTTATGGATCATGAGAGATATTGTGGGAGTTAGTTTAGGATCTAAAACCTACTTGGGTTCTAATCCATTTCTATAAATCTGGGTGAGCGCATGAGGCATGTATGTATGTAGAAGTGTAAGGTATAAGTGCGAGGAATGAGATGCCAATATTAGGCTAAGAATCCTCCTGTAAATATTTTATTTATTTAATGGATTATTTCTCAGCATTTTATGAATTATTTCTCAAGAAAAGATAAGATTGATGCTTGGCACATTGCCTCTTTAAGATGTTAAAAGGCCTAAGTTGCTTTTGGAGTCCAAGAAAATGCATATTTCTTCAGTAATGTTGTTAGAGGTGTTGCTATTTTCCCATAATTATTAACAAACTTGTGATATTACCCTGTCAACATGAGAAATCCTTGAAGATGCTTTATGGTTGTGGGTATTTTTCATTCCTTAATGGATTTAATTTTGTTGGGGTCTACCTTAACACCCTCATGAGATACAATATGAACCAAATATTCCACCTCATGTACTCAAAACAAACATTTGGAGGTTTTTGCATATAATTATTTCTCCTCAAATAGTTTTATCACCCTATCAACGTGTTGAACATGATCCTTATAAGACGTGTTGTAGATTAGTATATCGTCAAAGAATAATAACAAAAATTTTCTAAGGAAGGGTTTGAAAATGGAATTCACCAAAACTTGAAATGTTGAAGGTTCATTAGTAAGGCCAAAAGGCAAGACCGAAAATTCATAATGATCCTCGTGAGTTATAAATGATGTTTTCAGAATGTCTTCCATCTTCATTCTAATTTGACAATATCCTGAATGAATATCCAACTTAGTGAATTAAATTTCTCCATGTAATTCATCCAATAATTAATCAATGAAATGAATGAGAAATTTATCTTTAACAGTGAGCTTGTTGAGCTCCTATAATCCAGACACATATGCCATGATCCATCCTTTTTGTGCACCAATGGTACTGTAGGAGAGAAAGAAATTTAACTAGGTTGAATTATACTAGCACCTAGCCTTTATGCAATCATACATTCAATTTCAGTCTTTTGGGCATAAGGATATATGTAAGGTTTGATGTTTGTAGGAACACTTTCTACAATCAAATGAATAGCATGATCACGATAAAGAATATGTGAAAGGCCATTGGGAGTATCAAATACCTTGTAATGATTGTCTTATACTTTTTGGAGATATGGAAAAATATATGATTTTGATGTTTGAACCTCTAGTGAGCATAATTGTCCAATTATGCCCCGTTGTTATTTCTTCAGAAGTTTTATGATGCCATTAGAGCTGATTATATTTCATGATTTCCCTCTGATACCTCTTAATTCAAATTCCTTTCCTTCCCAATAAAATTTTAAGAAAATTTCTTGAAAAGTAAAAGATATTGTCCCAAAATATTGTAACCATTGGACTCCTAGTACAACATCAACACCACCCATTGGAATGGTAATCATTGAAATATTCAATACATATTCCCCAATGGTTATCTTGATATTATTGAAATTTCTAGAGAAATTTATAGTTACTCCATTTTCAACCATCACTTGAAACTTAGGTGTTGGATATAGGAAGCAATTCAATTCCTTGGCTCTCTTACAATGAATAAAATTACGAGTACTACCTGAATCAATGAGCGCTATTACATTTTTATTCTTGATACATCCTTCTATCTTGAGTGTTTGAGGAGCAGTAATTCCTTCTAATGCATTGAAATATATTGTCAGAATAATTTATTCTTTCTCAGGGGTTGGTTCTTGGTGTATATCCTCCTCTTTTGATGTTTCTTATTCCTTATCTTCCTCCTCTTCCCAATCTATGTAGGATAATTTATTCTTAACACACTTATGACCTTTAGTGTATTTTCTATCACAACTATAACAAATCCATTTTTCTCTTCTTTCCTCCAATTTTTGTGGTATCAACCTTGTAGGTTGTCGAAAACTAGGAGCAACAACACTTCCATATCTATAGTTGTGAGTGGTAGACTTCCTTGTTGCCATAATTTTTCTTTCAACTTTTATTTCCACCTTGAATGCTTTCTCCAATGAATTAGGTTCCCAAAGGCAAACCACATGTTGGATGTTATCCTTTAAACTCCCTATGAATACATAAATCCTATGCTCCTCTAGAATATCAGTTACCCTGATATTCAATTTTTGGAAGTTCGCAATGTGCTCTGTCATTGAACCATTTTGTTTGAGATTTATATATTGGCTAAAGAAGGTGTTGCTCTTTGTATCCTCATAATGTGCAATCACTTCCTCCATAAAAATTGACCAAGTGACAAGTGATTTACGTGAACAAATCCATTGATACCATACAAACTGATTGGGTTATAAATATAAAGTTGCAATGTGTACCTTTTGTGTGTGTTGCACATCACGGAGATCAAAATATTGCTCCATCTGTAGTATCCATGTTACTAGATCCTTGACATCAAACTTCCTCATATAAATGTTTGGAATTTTGTGGTTATTAAACCAAAAATTTGGGCCTCTAAAATCATAATTCATATTCCTTTTTTCCTCGTCATTATTTTCATGGATTACCTTGTTACCACTGGGAAGCCTTTCTTGCAATAACTTTATCAACCCTTCCAATTTGACATTCATCACATCCATGTCTACTTTAAAAACTCCCATATATACTTTTAAACCATCCTTTAAACCTTCCATGTCCCTTTTTATTTTTACTTCTAAACCATTCATCATAACATTCATCATCGCTTCCAATTCATTTTTGATTACTGTTTACGAGAGTGAAATTTGTTGCACTTGGTCTCGTAATTTTGATAAATCATGTTGCATCTTCCTCTTCTTCATGTTTTGTAGAAGAGATTTTTGGTTGCTTACTAGGTGTGTCCATTTTTGTTTCGAGGAATTTTGGAATCAAACAATGATATCTATGCTTCACTGTGCCCTTTGAATCACTTGAAACTTAATTTTCAAACAAAAGTTATGCAAAATTTAAAAAAATACACACCTTTTTATTTCTGTTTAAAAGTTAGATATTAAAACTGTTGTATCTCTATAATTTTGGATCTCTAAGAGATGAAATTGTGTTGTGTGATATCCCAACGAGTCTTCTTTCCAACCCCATAAGTTAGACCAAGATTGGATTCTTCAAGGAAGAGTTATGCTCAATCTCCCACGATGATCTCATTATAGACTAGTTCAATAGAGCAAACTTGTAAGGAGCTCCACGTGTAACTGTTTCGACCTTTGGCCCTAAAAATGATACCCAAAAAACTAAAGTCTGTCCGATTTTAGTCATTTTTTACAAAATTTAAATCTTATGCTCGAAAAGAAAGTTATGAAGATTTTCCCTGGGTCACCTATTTGAGATGGAATTCTGGAGCTTGGAAAAACCCTAACTTCCTCGGATCATATCTTTGAAAATATAGAAAACCAAGTTTGAAAATTGTACATGAGGTTCACCAATATTTCAGATCTACGTGGCTGCAATTTTAGCTTCTAAAGCTTCATAGAAAAAGAATTATATCGAAAATTCCATGATGACCTGTTTGAAGAAGAGAAACCCTAGAATCCAAAGCTTTGATACCAATTGTTATGCAACTAGCTCAAAGAACATAAGAAAATATAAAAATTTTCCTCTTCAAGGGGGAAACCTCATTTACATTACATAAATGAAAAATTCTTGGATGATACAAATGATAAGACCTCCTTGGTATATATAGGAGTCTAAGGGGTCACAATATAATCAAATCCTACATAACATAATAATGTAAGGGCACAAAAATAACAATAGTGGGCTTTAATGGGGAACACCAATAACAACATGGGGGATACATGGGCACAAAAAAAACAATAGGCGGCTACACTAATAATAAAAATAAGGGGAATACACTAGTATTATAGGGACCTAACATAACTTAATTGTGGTGTATCAATGCCAAGCTTTTCTTCTTGTTTCTATCTTCACATTATCATGATAAGTCTTGCTTGTACTTCACCTTCATCCTCCAAAGGGATGTTTATGATAAATATTCTTCCATGTTATATTGATATTGATTCTTTTCTCGTAATGTAGTGTCTCTTTATCTCTTTGAGATTCTACATGACTCTTCACATTCTATGTGTGATACTTGGGCTTCAAAACCTTTTACATTTTCTCATTTTCAAAAAATATAATATTACATTTCCAAAATTTGTGGAAAAATACATTGACAACATATCACTTCTATGGTGACACTTTGAGACACCATGACTTGGCGATTGTGACATGGAACTTCATTGTGGTGTATCAATGATAATATTTTATTCTTGTTGCTATCTTCACATCATCATGATAGGTCTTGCTTGTACTTCATCTTCATCCTCCAAAGGGTTGGTTATGATAGAGAGTCATCCCTGTGATCTTGATCTTCATTATTATGTCGTAATCTAGTGTCCCTTTATCTCTTTACTTTATGATATATTTATGTTTTCAACTTCATAAGTGTCTTCTCATATCATCTCCTTGAAATCCTCCTTGAGCATCATCCTACCATGTCAAGATAATAACACTTGAAAATAAGTTCACTCATGAGAAGACGACATCAGTCCCAAAATATCCCAGTCTATTCTATTTCTCATGAAACATACTGAATGATCTAGGTCAGTGCGCAAGGTTGAAGAGATATGTCTTCTCATGAGAAGTGCGTAGGAGAAGGATGAAAGGGATGAGAGACTAGGCACTATGAATGCATAGTGTGCAGTTTTACAGGGAGTGGGAGAGATGACTATGCACTTGAGGAAGTTAGGGAGGCATAGATGGGAAGCCTTCTCATTATGACTGTGTCGTGCACATTATTGGAAGGGGAGGGTCAATTTACTACGAATTTGAGCACTGTAGGGACTAGCACATGAATCGACTATTGACTGAAAGTGTGAATTCTCAATGAAGGCAAGGATGGTCAAGGAATATACAATGGGCAAGTGCAATTGACAATGACTGAGAAATAAGATTGCATAGTGCACAATTGATTAAGGCAGTTCTCTATGAATGTGCAGTGTGTAGTTCTAGGAGGTATAGGGTACTTCATCGAGGCTTGTGACTACGCAATGCGCTTTTCAGGGAGGAAAAAAAATTGGTGCTTGGTCAGGCAAGTTGTGAAGACAGAGAAAACCCAAAAATTGACTAAGTGTGGGATCCGTAAGACAAAAAGATGAGAGTAAAAACATGTAACAAGACTTGAACATATTCACACTCTCATAAATTCCAACCACATGGAAATGAGACACTTAGTACCCAAAATCAAAATGTACCCATTGAGGCAATAATAAAACAACACTTACCTCCTAGTGCGACACTTGTGATATATCATTTGACACAAGTTTCGACTGCAATGAGAAAGTGCACAATACCTTGAGAGTGAGTCCAATGCATGTCTCTATGCTAGATAGAATCTATTAATGCAAGAGAAAGCACCAAGGCTTCCTCTTAAAGGTGTTACATAATTGTCTTTCACAAATAAAGACACTTCCCTTGAAAAAATATGACACTTTAAATTATTTCAATAAGGGACTTATAAACTTAAGAAGCAAGTATGGGATGAATCTAACAACTAATAGTGATGTTTCACATGATTAAAGGGAGGCTCCAAATTTTGAATATTGGCCAAAATTTGGAGGGTGTTGTAGCAGTGACAACACTTAGATTCATTGGAAGAGCCATAACTTTTTTGTTCAGTCCTAACTTTATGTACATGGTCTAGTGTTTCAAGAAGTATTGATTCATCGTGTATATTACCTCAGCTTCCCCATTTATCTCGGTTATACGTGTGGCCTATACTATTCCCTTTATCATCTGAAAAGTATTACAAAGCTTACCATATCACAATTGTATCGATTGGGGAAAGGATAGTATATATATCTGTGAGTTTAGAATGATTAGAGTTTTAATTCTATCGCTGATGTTGCTCCATTGCTAGCAATATTTTTCAGTACCCCAACGAAGTCAATACATGAAACAAAAGCATTGCTTCATTTCCAACGTGCCTGTTTAGTACTGTTTGGTCAATTTAGTGTGTCCTAAATTGCTAACATAAATTATCAACGAGGGATTCGTAAGTTGACGAAGTGTGGCGCACTATATGTGCAAGATAACCTATCTCTTACTTTTGTCGTTTTTGGATTTTTATTGATCTTGGTTGGTTTCTTAATGTGAGATGGAAATTCTAAAAGACAAGTATGGTTATGAATATTCAAGGCAATGATGTCCTTTATAATGATTTACCAAACTTCAAACCTCAAAAGGATTTTGAAACATACAATGACAAAATTAAAAGGAAATGAAAATGTGTCACTATTCTAATTAAACAAACAATGAACTATTGATCATGAAAACCATTATCCTTGCTGCTGTCCAAATACAAAAGAAACTATGCTTAAAGAAATCCAAGAATTGCAACAAAGTAAATCTAAATCAAATTACATCAACTTATATTCTGATCCCTCACCATTAGTCCAGCTATGGCTTTCGGCGGTAACCATAAACAACTTGAGCAATCTGATATCTAATTTGCAGAAAAAGAAACCAATATCAAACTACACACTCATACTAACTTTCACCATCACTCAAAATTGTGAAGCTTTCGGAGGTAACTGAAAATGACATGAGCAATTTAATATATCTAACTTGCAGAAAGTAAACTAATATCAAACTACACACTCATACTTCAATCCCTCACCATCAGTCCAGCTGTGGCTTTCGGAGGTAACTAAAAATGACATGAGCAATTTAACATATCTAACTTGCAGAAAGTAAACTAATATCAAACTACACACTCATACTTCAATCCCTCACCATCAGTCCAGCTGTGGCTTTCGGAGGTAATTGAAAATGACATGAGAAATTTAATATATCTAACTTGCAGAAAGTAAACTAATATCAAACTACACACTCATACTTCAATCCCTCACCATCAGTCCAGCTGTGGCTTTCGGAGGTAACTAAAAATGACATGAGCAATTTAATATATCTAACTTGCAGAAAAGTAAACTAATATCAAACTACACACTAATACTTCAATCCCTCTCCATTAGTCCAACTATGGCTTTCGGAGGTAACTGAAAATGACATGAGCAGCTTAATATCTAATTCTAACTACTAAAGCAAATGTGCAAGACTGAAATAAAAAAAATAGTGCTGGAATTAAACAAAAACTAAGAAAAAGAAATCAGCAGAAGGACAATATTGATTCCATGTTATTAGTCATAAAAAGATGTGCAAATGCCCGGGTTGCCTACTGTAATCTAAAAGCTAAAAATTATGCTAAAAGCTATGATTTCAGAAAGCAATCTAAGTAAGGAAATATGACAAAACAGAATTGAAAGCAACTTATCTAGAAAACATGTGCCTCTCGATAGCAGTCTTCCGTTACCAATTTGGTGAAGTCCTTCAGCTCCTTAAAATTGTAATCAAAACACCATCAAAGAACTGAATTTCTCTATTAAAAAGAACTCACAAATTTACATCCCATTCCATCTTGAATTTTGTTACAAAAGACTTCTCTACTACTTTTTCATTACTTTCTCATTACTTCCTCATTACTTATGATAGGAGAAAGCTTCTCCTATTTATACAAAATATGAGGAGACATCTCATTAATGGGAGTCCATGAATCTCTCCCTCCATCTCTAGAGTTACAATCAAAATAGGAAATGATAAGACACATGTCTTTCTAGAGTTTCAACACAACTTTGAGGAATGAGACACATATCCTCTTAGAGTTTCAACACAACAAGGAAGTGAGACACATATCCTCTTAGAGTTTCAATACAACAAGGAAGTGAGACACATATCCTCTTGATCCCATAATCTTCTCCAACCAAATTCGAATTTGGCCTTAGAGTGCCACATAAGGGTCTTCTAGAAGTCTCATTTTGACCTACACATGTCACAAAACTCACAACACATATATAGATATATGAAACTATGTTAATTTTCTAGTTTATAATCATAAATTCATTTAAAATACATAAAATAAATAACTTTGGAAAACAAGGATCCTAACCCATATATTTATGAAAATGGTTACTTGATGTAGGGTTTTAGGTCAAATGGCTATGAAATAAGAGTTAAATGGTTATGACATAATGGAAATATGTATGAATATGGAGAACACTTTTGAGACTCAACAAGTACCCTAACGAAGTTGCTTGATTGACCTCTTTGTGCGGGAATCCTTTCTCTGCTTTTACCCCTTATTTATTTTTAATGCTCATTGGAATTTTATTAGTGTTTATATCGTTAGGGTGGAAAAGGGATCTTAAATTATTGAGATAAAGAGAGGTTATTCCTTCAAATACTGTTATATACCTTTGAAATTAATATACTCGCTTTTAGTTTTCTCCTTTGCCTTCTCTTCTCCATTGGATCAACATGAAAAAAACCATTCAATTACAATACTGAATCAAGGAATGCATATCCTAAAATAGATATAGGCATCATGGTTATGCTTAAATATTTCTATTCGAATGTATCATATTTTCCATTCAGACCTCATTGACCTTAAATATATCAGACCCAAGCAAAGAAGAAGGGCCAGAAGTTAACCAAGTGTTGTTGCATGTCACAAATCCCTTTAAAAATTTCACCACATTTACTGTAACCAAACAAAAAAATTTCACACATGGTATATTTACATAAACTTAAAAAACAAAATGAAGAAGAAAAGGAAAAACATGACATGAACCAATCAAAACAAACAAAATGGAAAAAGAAATAAATATGTACATAGGTAGAAACAAAACCCTAGGCTAATATTGAAAATAACGTTTAAGATCTTGGCCATTAGCAAAAAGAGAGTCCATATTCCCATATAAGGATTGGAGACGATAAGTATGGTGGCCAAGCTTGTCATGAAAAACAAAGGGTATGATACACAGGGATTGAAATTTGGTGTGTTTACCTTTCTCTTCATGGGATTTATCTAATTTCAATACTAGGTCTCCCACACTGAATTTCTTATTCCTTGTAGATTTCTTGTCAAACCAACATTTGATATGATTTTGATGCATAGACAACTTTTATTTTGTTTTTCGCCTTTATTCCTCTAAATTAATAAGGGTTTTTATCCTGCTATGAAAAATGAGACATGGTTTACCTGGGGATTCTTGAGAGATTTGAAGGGCGAGGAGGTATATGTTCAGAGTAAGGATAACTTATTTTCCATACACGAGGATAGAAGGAGAGGTCCTCAGAGAGGGTTTTGGTGTGACACAGTCAACCCACAAAGCATTTACCAATGCATGATGCCAGTTAATTTGCTCAGAGTAAATGATTTTCTTGATGATTCAAATTAAATTATTATTAGTAGACTTTGCTAAACCATTTCCATGAGGGTATAAATTAGATGAGTGATTAAAAAAAATACAATTCTATAATCCAAAATCATCAAGTTTTAGCGATCAAAATTAAGTTTCATTACAAAAAAAAAGTGATGTCAGAATGCCAACACCAAACCTGGTAATAATATTCTGCTTAAGGAAGTGGATAACTTCCTTCTCGTTCACTTGTTTCAATGGAACTACCTAAACCCACTGAGTAAATTAATATGTGGCAATTAAGGTGTATAAGTGTTGCTTTGATGAATGTGGAAAAAATTCTCCAATATCATCCAATCCCCATTGTTGAAAAGGCTCTTCAATGAAAATGGGCTGCAATGGGACATTTGACTTCTTATCTTGACTAGCACATCTTTGACATACATGAAACTTATGGCATAAGGATTTGCATCCTTAAATAATGTGGGCCAATAATAACTAGCCCACATAACTTTATGAGCAGCAGTGTCACCTACATAGTGCCCACCAATTATATCATCATGAATTTCTTTCAATACCCTTTCTGAATCTTGTGCTTCTGGAAATATGAGAAGGACACCATTGTGGTGCTTCCGAAAAAGTACACCATGTACAAGTTGATATGACAAATATTTAAGACAAATTTCCCTTTTTTCTTCTTCTTATAGGTGTGAGGGTAAGGTGCCTTGCTCTAAATAATGACATATATCAGTGTAATAAGATGCAGCTGCATTTTTATGGGTAACTTGCTCAATGTTATACATTTCAATTTCTTATTCCCATCCAGAAGTATCCTCTTCTGGTGAATTGATTGCTTCTGCTGCAAGCTGAAAAAGACCATGGAATTTTATTGTATGAATTGGATTGAATCCTAGATCATATTCTTGAAGGCTTGTCATCCAGTAAGCCCTCCTCTCACCCAAATATTGTTGCATAAAGAGCGGTCTAACCATTGGGTGAGGCACGAAGACGATAACACGAATTTTCAAGTGGTAAGGCCTAAAGTGTTTAACCACATTGTATACTGCATAGGCTTGCTTATCTATGGTGGGATAATTTACTTCAGATCCCTATAGGACAACACTCTTAAATGATATGGGCTGTTAGTTTCCTTGATTGTCCTTCTGAGTAAGAACGGTTGCAATAGATGTGTCAAAATAAAACATATACAACAAGAAATATTTATTAAAATATGAACTATATAACATTGGGTCATCAACATTCACTTGTTTAATCCAAGCAAAGGCATATTTCTCCCTTTGATCTCACTTGTAAACTACATCCTTCTTGATCATCTCTTGTAATGGCTTAACAATATATGCATAATCCGAGACGAACTTCCGGAGGAAGTCAATTTTCCCTAAGAAAGATTTCCTGGCTTTCTTATTTATGAGAAAGGGAACATGAGAAATAGTCCTGACCCACTCTGGGTCTAATTTAATCCCACTCTTAGCTATAATGTGTCCCAATAGGTTGCCCTCAGACACTCCAAATATTCTCTTCTTAGGATTTAAAGATATACCATATTTCTGAAACTGCTCAAATATTTTCCTTAGATGAAAGAAGTGATCAAATCTCTTCTTTGAAAATATTGTAACATTATCCAAGTGCACAACCACACTTTTTCCTGTCAAACCATGGAACGTGATGTCCATAACCCACTGAAATGTAGCACTAACATTTATGAGTCCAAATGGAATCCCCTGAAACACAAATGTACCCCATTTATCCCTAAATGTAGTTTTAGTTTGTGGGGTTTCGCTACTAGAACTCAGTTGTATCCACAAAATTCATCTAATAGCGAGAAAATATTTGACCTAGACACTGTATGGAGTATCTACTCCATAGATGGCACGGGTTAATTATCTTTATCTAAAGCCTGGTTTAGGTTGTGGAAATCAACACATAACCAAATCTCTCTGAAATTCTTCCTAATAGGAACCAAATTTGAGACCCATGTAGAATGAAGAACTTTGAATATAATACAAGCATCCAACAATTTCCTCAGTTTTTTCTGAATGATAGGTTTAAGCATCAAATAAATTTTTATTAACTTTTTATGAAATGGATTTACCCCTTCCTTAATGGGTATCACATGCTGGATAATTCATGTATCATAGGTTTTCAAATCACCATACATGCACGCGAACACATCTCGATACTATTTATAAAAATAGACAAAATATTGTCTCTCTTGGATGGAAGAACATTAACCGAGATTCACGTATTTCAAATGTTCCTTGGCACACAAGTTAGATTGTTCGTGTGAAAGTGCAGAAATATGGGTCTTAACATTGATTGGCCCCTTAAAGCAGTTCTGCATGTCATAAATCTTCTTTAAAGATACCACACCCTTAGGCATGGGGTTCCCTTTATGTGCCTGAGCTAATTCCTACAAAGCCCTTTGGTATCATCTTCATCTATCACTGCATCTTCAAACACGTCATCATTGGCCATAAAATCTAGTATCTGTTGGTCATCATTGAAAACACGAAATTTAGTGACATTATCAGGTACATATGGCTTATAAATAATCTCAAAAAATAAATAAATAAAAAAAATCTCTAATTGGTGAAAACCTA
The DNA here is from genome assembly GCA_034641835.2 of Pinus albicaulis. Lineage (NCBI taxonomy): Eukaryota > Viridiplantae > Streptophyta > Pinopsida > Pinales > Pinaceae > Pinus > Pinus albicaulis. The sequence goes on along the minus strand of CM076575.1, from coordinate 1,514,720,350 downwards.
GTAGCAGCGTTAGATAATGTGTTTGCAACTGCATTGTGAATCCTAGGAACATAATTGATATTAAAAGCTAGAAAGAAAGAAACAAGGCACAATAACTCTTGTTGGTAGTTTTTAAGATTAGGTGGCACACAATGAATAGTATTTTGTACTTGACGTGTGACAATCTATGAGTCACCTATTACCTTTAACACCTCCACCTTGAGGTCCATGGTTTTATTTAATCCCATAATGAGCACCTTGTATTCAAAAATGTTATTTTTTCACTCAAATTCCAAGTGGCATGAGATCATATTCTTGTCATTTTGTGGGTCAATCAAAAAACAACCAACCCTAGAACCTTCCTTTGTTTACAAACCATCAAAATATAAAGTCCAAATGTTAGCAACAAGAGGGTTAGTTCCTACACTAGTATTATTGTTACACAACATTTTGTCACTGTCCATGCAATCCCCAACTCGCACATTGGAGGGTCGTTCTATGACCAATACACAATGTCATGCTTTGCAAATACCATCCTTGCATCCCTTTTGATGAAAACAAAATTCTTCTTGTTGAAATTTCCCTAAGCAGAGCTGTGAAACTCCCTATTTTTTCCTTGGCGCAAGTAGCCCGTTACATCCTCGCGCCGACCAGGAAATTTAACACTGAGATCGCGCCACTTGGCACTCTGTGCCAGTTAGACACCCGCGCCAAGCTGTTTATGGAATGTTTTTTAAAAATAGAGGTGGAGTTTCCATTCCAACCACCTCGGGGATGAGTCATTGGGAGTGGTTGAACTGAAAAACCCACAGACTCCTTCCTTTAGTTAGTAGTTTCCACCTCCCTTGGAACTCTCCTAAAGGATAGGACTCCCTCCCACCTTTGTAGGGATCCCAACCTCCTATCTTCCCTCTATATAAGAAACTATCTCCTTTGGTAGAAGTTAGTTGAACACATTATAGCAAAATAGCTGAACGATTGAATAGCTAAACTAAGAGAATTATACTATAGCTACGCTGCTAGAGGAGATAGAGTAAGAAATATTGTGTTGAGAGAGCTTGAGTCAATGACTTCTAAGAGAGATTGAGTCTGAATTCCCTGACCGACAGTTGAGACACATTTCGTCTGAACCCCGCTGGAGGAGATTGCGACGTCAAAGCATCGGTTGTACTCTTCCTTCTACTCATTAATATACATGACTACTGTTTGGTTCCACTATTGTGTTATGATGTTTATTTGATGTGATATGTTTAGCCCTCTTTGACTGGCTAATAGTTGTGAGTGAAAATATTCTGTCATATGTTGTTCTTGTTTTTTGTCCTATGTGCAGGTATCTGAGCGTGACAACGAATGGATCGTGACTTGCCAAGGCAGGAGCGAGAGACCATTACTCTTTCCGCAACATCAACAACGTTGGATTCAAGTTAGGTCAATCTACCATGTCTTTTGTTCATTCATTAACTAGGAAGCAACACTTTAGCATGTCCTTTTGTTACTAGACCCACCCTAGGGCTAGAGGGATCGTCTCTATCCGCAGTGAGGATTTACCTTCATAACAAATTGGCGACTCCACTGGGGATCAGTGCGAGTTTGTCGTGTCATCCTGTTGGGTCAGTTTCAATTCTTGTTTTAGTTATCTATCTTTTTTCTAGTTTGTTTATTGAGTTTCCATTCTCTGTTCAGCTCCAAAGAGTCAAGGTTGACTTCTGCTCATTAGGATAGGGTTTTTCCTCTTTTTCCCATAGGTATCCATCTTGGTGCATTTTTTGTCTAGATAGTTGCATCGATTGGCGCATGTTTATCTTTTAGCACTCGCATCAACCTCTGTATGGCACGGATTACAGACTTACAGTCGCCCCAATCCCTGTAGGTTTTGGTTTGACCTCCCTAATGCGGTTTTTGATCATTTGTTCTTGCCTCTGGGTTATTTTTAGTGTGTTTAAGCCTTTGCAGACTGTGTTGAATACTGTAGACTTGTTTCCCTCAGTTGTTTGTCCATTGTATTTTCGGTGTCAGTTAAGACCTTAGGGTTTCTAGGTGTTCTTGCACACCGAGCCTTCTGTTCAGGAACAAGTCTCTTTGATTGTTATCAGTCTTGTTTCAGGTTTTTAGACTGAGTTTTCTTGATCCTTTTGGTTTTGCTGATTGAATGGTCTTTTTGTTTTTCGATTAGTCCTTCTTCTTCAATACTTTGAGCATCAATTAATTTTCTTGTTTGGGTCATTTTGAGAACTCTCTTTCTTGATTGAAAGTTTGCTCCATTGGCTTGCATGTTTTTGTGTCTGTTTCACTTTGGTTGAGTCATTCAATTTCAAAACTTTACATTCGCAAAACTCAAACTAGTTTTTATTTTGTTTTCCATTGAATTAGTACAATGTGTGCTTCATTTCATTGAAAATTCAACAAAAATAAAAAACTATCTTTGCATTCTTTTGTTGCATCGAAAAGTGAAATTTTACTTTACATAACTAGCATTTTTCAATCTAGGAAGGAATTTTAGTTTTCGCTTGATTGCATTTGAGGCATTAGAAGTCTCTTTGCATATTTTTCTTGCTTGCTTGCTTAAAATATTTCCGTCCTTCTTCTAGTTAGCGTTCATCAAATTGAAATGATATTCATTTGCATATAGCTTGCATTTAGGAAGTTGAGCTCCACATTCGATAGGGCCTGAAAATTGAAACATAATTCAAGATTAACTTTAAAATTTACTCAATGAACCTAAGGCAACATTGGAACCTAACAAAACATTTCTAGTGGTCTAGGCTAGAGACGTGTTCCGGCGTCTTAAAACCTAGTAGCTGTCACTCGCTTTTCGGCTTCAGACAGTGCTAGTATGGACTTGTGCTCCCCGTACTGTCACGTATATAAAGGGAGACCCCTCTAGGTTGTAATCCTTTATCCATAGGAAGCCGAGTCTGCCGCCTTGTAACCGTGATACACCGAACACAACATTCAGGGAGACTACCTACACGTACGTCAAGTCCTTGGTCATTTCTGTTTCATTTGATCACCAAGGTGTATATGGAAGTTCATGGAAACCTGGTACACCCTCTTGCTTAGAATACCTGAGTAGTCGTTTCGATCTTTTCGTGACTCTTTAAATAAGCAAAATATCATTGAGCACTTGTCCTTTCACGCTCGTTTCAAATTGAAAGAGACTAGAGTCATCTTTTGTCTGTTTCTTGACTCTTAAAACATGAAACAACAGACTTTGGTTTTAGTGTTATAAAATTAATCACCTACGATTACACACCCATTAAAGTTGTTACTTGGTCTGATTGATTTCCTTGGTTCTTGATTTTGGTACTTTCGATTGGTTATCTCTTTTCCTTCCTATTATGATTTACAGTCAAAGTGGTGGAACATCCAGTTTCGTCGCCATCACTACCTCCTAGTGGTGGCTCTTTTTCAGACGCTTATTTTGAAACTTTTCAATCCACTAGATCTGTCGAGTTCTCGCAGCCCATTATACCTTCTATCCAGCCCCTTGCTACTCCATCTCCGCTTGATGAGCCAGTTGAATTCAATTGGCCTCCTTCAAGTTCTTGGTTTGGTTTTGGGGACGAAGGAGAATTTCCTCCTCTCACATCTGGATCACCTTTTGTTGCTACTGTGGTACCTCCTAGTCCTTGTAGTCTTTTTAAAGATCTTATGGAAGACTCAGATATGGATTCCACCAGTCCTATTGGTAGTGAAGGAATGCCTGTATCCACAGGAGAATATCAACTCTTTCATGAAGATATTTCTCATGCCTCTATCCAATCTTCTTCGCCTTCGGTGTCACTTCTGGCTGGCTATAGGTCTCTGAGTCAGATTATGTCTGGTGTTGCATCCATTGCACAATCCATCACAATAACTCCTCCTCATAGTTAGGTCCAATATTCATTAGTATTGTTACCTTCGGCATCAGATCCATCGGTTATCGTTACATCTGTTCCAGTCCAACCTACAGTCTGTGTGGCTTCTAGTTTAGTTTCCACTACTCCTATGATTCCTGGCGGTTTCACTTTTGAATAATATCTATTAGCTGTTTAGCAGAGTTCTCAGGGTTCTCAACAGCCCCCACCTCCTAGAGATCCTCTTTTTCATCACTATGATGCTGTTGGTAATCCCATATATGTATATCCGCACCATTATGATGAGCGTGGGAATCCAGTTTATATGAATCCTATAGATACTTATCAGGTTGTTTATGATCCCTATCAATATGTTACTCATTTGGGACCTAATTTGCCTATGCAACCCTCTGGCTTACAAGGAAAACCCTCTCAGGGACAACCTTCAGCTCAGCAGGGCCCTTCTTTTGGTCCATAGGGATAACCATATGGTCCACAAGGCTAACCTTTACAAGGACAACCCTCTGGTCTCTCGGGTCAACCTTTGGTTCAACCAGGATCACCTTTTGGTCCTGGGGGGGAAGTTTATCCACCACAAGGAAAATCCTATGGTCCTTCTCCAGGTCAACCTGGTCATTAGGGACATCTTGGACCGTGTCAACCATCAGGCCAACCTTTACCACAAATTCAACCTGGTGGCCCTCAAAAACTGGTTCAACCAGCTCAGCAACCATTGCAACCTGCCCACCAACAGATTCCTTCATTTCCACAATTGGTTTTACCTCTTTATCCTGCTCAGCAGCTTGCTCAACCTGCTCTGCAAGGTCAGCCTATGCAACTGCAGGGTGCTTATTACCCTCAATTTTCCTATCAACTGGTATATAATGCACCCCAAATTCCATACCCTCAAAATCAACCAGTATATAGTGCACCTCAGATTACGTACCCTCAAAATCAACCTGTGTATCAGCAACCTCAAAGTCATACCTCCATTCCACAATAGAATCTTTATGCTACTCAGCAAGGACCTCAGTGGTATGCTTCGACTCAATATCTTGGTCCTCAGTCCCAGTATCAACCGAATTATCCTGTTTTTAATCCCTATGATCCGAATTCATCAGGACAGAATATATGGGGACAAAATCCCATTCGGACTGGGTGGAATGTACATACAAGTCCTTATCAAAGACCTCCGATGAATTTCAATACTTAGTTACCATTTATTGCTACGTTGGAATTACTCGATGTGTCGAAGTTGAAAAATGATCCCATTATTCATAATCCATATTGGCCTCTGGTTCCGACCAAGATTCCTGGTGATTGTCCTAAATTTGAGGGTAAACCTGGGGAAGACCCCCAAATGCATGTGATGACTTACCATTTGTGGTGTTCTTCTAATTCTTGGGTTGACGATTCTATTCATATATGTCTTTTCCAGCGAACTCTTAATGGTGCCGCTGCAAAGTGGTACATTGAGCTGTCTCGTGGAGTTTTCCAAGATTTCAATTCTTTGGCCATGGCATTCCTTACACATTTTCAGTTACCGATCCGCTATGAGACCGGGACGCACCTCCTCACCTCATTGAAACATGATCGAGCTACTCATATCTCGGATCATATTCATGAGTGGCAGCGTTGTCATCGTATGATCAAATTTGAGATACCTGATTAGCTTCTGACTCATTGGTTCACTATCTCCTTTGTCAATCAGGTTGCCAAAGACATAGCTATGGGGGCATGTGTAATCGAGGAACAAGCCATTGCTTATGCCCAATACCTTGATCTTGTGTATTCTCAGTCTAGCGCATTGTACGATATATTTCCTGATGCTCCTCGACCTGGAACTTCTAAACCGCCAGTGACTCCATCCGTTGATGGTATTATTGGTTCCGCATCGAAGACTTCTCAGAAGTCTCCTTCATCTAACTTTGGGAAGCATAAGTATACTTCTTCCAATAATGTAGCTTCTCAGTCAAATTTGAATTCTGGCACACCCGTAGAAGTGAATGTTTTTCAGGCCAATCCTACATATAACACTTCCAAAGGTAAGAAGAAGGGTAAAGGTAAGGCCAAAACCGATACCCAGAAACAAGATTCTCCAAAACCTTGTTCTGCTAATAGTTCTCAACGTAAACCAAAGTATCCTTGTTTGATTTGTGAGATGAGCACTTCACCAAGGACTGTCCTTGATGGTCTGAAGTGAGTCAATTGCTCAAAAGCACCCAAGGAGATCTGGTCATTCTTAAGGAACCCTTCCCTCAGTAGACTCAGATGGTAGAGCACCCTCAGTCCTCTACTCCATCTGGTTCGCAAGTGTTCATGATGAACGGTTCTGCACCCATTTCTATTGCTACTCGATCGAAAGATTATTTTGGTTCATGTTAGGAAGTGGGGAAAGAGATCACTGATGGTCCTCCTCCCCCTCCTATTTCTGTTACTCTTTAGATTGAACGGCCTAACACCAAATCCATTGTGCGACCACCTTCCAAAGGTGTGCTTCGTAAGTCTTCGTACAATCCCAACGCCCGTGCCGCTCAACATTACAGTATTGTTGAAGATTTGGCTCAGGCGCCATCTGTAATGTCTGCGTTAGAAGTACTTCAGAGTTTTCCTTCACAACGAAAAGCTTTGCTATCTGCGATAGGTGGGATTGATCCTGTCGATACTAGTTTGCTCGCTTTTGATTTAGAGAATTTCGTCCCACGACTGCCACACCAAATTGCGCTCATCATTCAAGTTGGTATTAATGGTTTGAATATTCACCGAGATGTCGTGGATGAGGGTGCATCTACCTGTGTTATGTCATCTACTTGTTGGAAAGCCATTGGTTCTCCAACTCTTAACTCATCACCCAATGCCCTTTAAGCATTTGATGGAAGAGAATCTAAACCTCTTGGTGCTCTCGCTAGTTTACCGATCACATTAGAAGGGAAGACAGTCAATGTCGAGGTCGAAGTCGTTGATGCAAAACTAAATTATAATCTCCTCCTCAGACGCAGTTGCACTCACGCCATGTTATGCATTCCGTCCACTCTCTTTCGTGTTTTGAAGTTTCGGCACAAAGGAAAGATTATTACTATTGATCAATTGTATTTTTTCACTTCTTCTTCTGAGAACAACGTTCCGTACGTGGAAAAGATTCCTACTCCTTACGAGAGTGTAGGGCCAGGGCTTTTCAAGGATCCTGCTCTCATGGGTGTTTTCCCTCTTCCACCACCAAATACTGTTCAGGTCAACATGATTTCTCAAACCGATGACCCCTGGGTTATCCCTTCTCCTGAACAAATCGATTTGTTCAGCGATTCAATGCCTTTGAGTTTGATTGAAATTAATTATTGTGAACTCATTGCTGCATTAGATTCTGATTCTGATTATGCTCCTTCGAGCGTAACTCTTGACATCTATTCTCAATCCCCTTGGCTTGGTGATTTTGATTCACCAGATCCTTTGAAAGAAGTGTTTCCTTCTGATGAGGCTATCGTGGAAACCCTATCTCTCGACGATATACCGTGGGATGCTAGTCATCATCGTTCCTCGTTTCTACCAAGCCTCGGAGCCATGTTTACTTGTCTTGAGTGTTTTTCCTCTCAGGTTCCTTCTCCTCCACTTCAAACACCTGTTCAGGTCCATGAGGTTTTTTTGGAAGGTAACTTGAGTAACATCACTCAAACGATGCCTATTGACATTTCCATTCATTGAGAACATCCATATTGGGGTTACTTGTTCTTCAGATGAAGTGAAAGTCTATACTATCATTTTTCGTGAATTCCGTGATGTATTTGCGTGGTCCTATGAAGAAATGCCCGGTATTGATCCTAGCATCACGGTACATGAGATTCCTACTTATCCCAGTTTGAAACCTATTCTTCAGCGCCTTTGTCCGGTGCATCCTAGGAAAGTGTAATATTCCTACTTAGCCCAAGCTAAGAGGAATATACAATTCTATTTCATTTTTTGTTGATTGAATAAATGAATAAAGGAGGACATGTAAAACTCCTGAAAACAATGAATAAATCAATGCCCATGTGAACAAAGACAAATCTGGGCCATGGAAAATAGACACTTGCAGGTGTGAATGGGTTTGAACTATGAGGTTGGTTCAACCTTGACCAAATCTACAACGCAGTCTAGATGCAATGTACCTCATGGATGCACAGCGCAGTTCTAGATGGAGGCTCCACATGTGAAAGGATCTAACTCATTGAAGTGGTTTAGGGTTTGACAAGGCCTTTATCCTATAAAAGGAAGAGGAGAGCAGCATGAGAGGGTTGTTAATGATAATAATTTTTCTGAATATATTGTCTTGTTATACATATATCATTCTCTAGATGTTTAGCTGAGAATAATGATGTTTAGCATTGAGTGTTCCTGAGCAGGAATCCCACCTCCTTCCTTGAGTAGCTCTTGGAGGAGCCTTGTTTGTCTTGTCCACTATCTGGCAGCTGGCCAAGATTCATCTTGCACCTACAACGCTGATCCTGTTTAGGATTGGGTTGTCCTTTTGAGTTGCAGCAAGTGGAGGATAGATCCTTCCAGATCTATGCATCTCTAGCACCCCTTTTCACTGGGAAAGTCTTCTATCCCTTTGACAAGAGTGTTATAGACCCTTGGAGCTCCAGATCCATATCTTGGCATCAGGCTAAAGCATTCTCAGAGTCTACAGTGCAGTCACTTTCCCTGTACTGCGTTATTTGCAAGAGTAGAGTTGTAGGGAGTTTTGGAATAATCTTGGAGGAGAGATCTCTGGTGATTGGATTGTTCCTTTCACTGTGGTGATCCATGGATTGGCCATCCAATCCATGTTAGCTTAGATCTTATCTAATGTACTTAATATGATTCATAGTTTTTTGAATATTACTGCAGATCTGTAACTTAGATCTCAGATCTATTCACTATTATTCATGTTTTGCTAAAATCCCGAAGGGGAGTGTATAAAGGAGCCTTTCTTGTATACAGATCTGAAATAGATCTATCATTTTGTATATATATATGCTCTATATTTGATTTGTTACATACTGTTGCTTCAGCCAATTAAAATAACGCTGTCAAGCTTATTCAGACATTTCTTGTGGTTGTAGCACCTCATTTTTGAGGGTTTCTTCTTGTAAATCCTTCTCCTTTCTGTTATACATTGTATAAGCTACTTTGTAAATCTATTTTGCTTATGTATTGAAATATGAGCCTCCATATTGATCTCCTGCAAATATTGGGCTGAACTGCATTATTTTCCATCAATGTTGTTTTTGTATTGCTGCAGTCTATTCCTTGGACATTTTCTAGTTGCACTAGGTGTGGGGAGACCTATTTAACCCACCTAGAAGGATTTGTTTTTGAATCCCTCTTGGATTAAGGTATTATATTTTTAGATATAAGGGATCCAAGTGCTGGTTTCCAATCCTGTAGCATACATTCCTGAAAAATGCGTTTTTTAGGCATGCCTTGCTAGCAGTCCCAATTTGGGGATATTACAGTGGTATCAAAGCATGATCTTTGGCTCAGCCTGTGAGTCTCAAGAAAGAGATAAAGATGATGAAAATAATGAGCTTTCTCTCATTAGTTTTCAGATCCAGAAAGTACCTCTCCAAGGAGGTTAATAAGATAGAGGAAGGAGAAGAGGAAGGACCATGCACTTCCTACTCTCACAAAGAAGAAGAAAAGAAGCATGGAGGACACTTGGATCATCAGATCCTAAGTGAGTACCTTGTTGAGTACAAGTATCAATCTAGAGCCTTCAAGGAGACTCTAGCCTTCCCACAGTTCATTAAACTGGAGGGGAGGAGACACTGCAGCAAGGGATAAATCAAGGGCAATAGGTTTCTATTGTCCACTTTTGATGGGACATCTGTAGCCAAAGCTTGGGCAAGAAGACTCAGTGCATTTTTCCTACTACACCCAGTGGTAGAGAAATAAGCAGTGGATATTGTAGCGTTTCACCTGAAGGGTGAAGCAAGCAATTGGTGTTTCAACCATGTGAGACATGCAAAAGTATCTTCTTTTGTAGATTTCACTCAAAGGGTGATCAATATATTTGATAAAGAGAAATCCGAGGAAGAGAAGTCCTCACCATATCTTGAGGAGACTTGTATCAATACTGTCACAACCTTGGAGGAGCACCCTTCAACATCAGCAGTTGAGGGAGCCAACATAGTCGAAGGAGGAACTCTTGTAGCCATACAAGGTGTTCTCAAAGCCCATCAAGGTATGATGGAATTTCCTCTCTCTAATATTGCAGAAAAACTTTTAGAGGATTGTGGAAACCTTTTAGAGGATTGATAATATAGAGAAACAGAGTTGCACTGCCCTGTCCAAGAGCAACAGTGAAGAAAGGAGGACCCATTCCTTATGGGAGCAATCAGATGTCAGCTTCATTCAGGAAGCAATGAAGACAAGGGGTAGACATATTGAGATGAGAAACATTTTCTCCTCTCTAGATGACACTTTCTCAATGAGCATGCCATAGCTCAGAGATATAATTCTACTTGCATCAGATCCAAGACCCCACTGGTTTTGGAAGGCCATGCATGAGGAGGAGGTCTCATCAAGAGATCCCATGGGAGGTGCACTTCAAAATTCCATGAAGTGCAAAGTTCTTCAAAGATCTGAGGAGGTTGGTGTCCTATAATGGGAGGATACCAAGTATTTTCAGAATGAGATCCATGATCCGCAAGTGATTGAGTGGATGTGGATGATGAGCAAGAAGCTGGAAAGCTACTTGCAGATCTATGATACCGGGAAGCAGGAGGCTTGGATGCGTTGGCTACTCTTGAAAGAGTTTGGCCATCATCCTCGTTCTAAGGCTATGTGGGGGAAAGATGTGTGGCAGGATGCTTGCATCATTGAGTAGCAAGGAGTATGGACACATTGTGTTGATATGGAATTCTTCATATCAATCACCATGTTTTCACCACATGATTTATATGATGGAGGTTGGGGAGGCAGAAAAATATTTTGTTTCTTTGGATGTTCTTGGGAGAGCAAGGGAAGATTTTATCTCACACTTTGCATGATGTTGCAGGAGTAGGAGATGGCACTATCATGGTGAAAAGGGGCTACTCCTTAGCCTTGGATGATCTGGAAGTACTTCCACTCTGGAAGGAGCTTATTGTTTGTAGCAACATTATGGAAGATGTCTTTGACAATGAACATGTCAAAGAATGGAGCTACGTATTGGCAGGAGCCTATTTGCACAGGCCAACAACGCTGTCACTTTGGAGCATGAACTTATGGGTAGAGTGTTCCTAGGATATTTTCACCCTTGGTGCACTTGATGGACAAGGAGGAGGTGAGAAAGATGGAGTAATGGATGGAGACATCTATTACTGTGATATGTTCTTCTTGGCTTGGATTTCCAAGTACATGATGAAGGATCTTCATGAAGCACATGACTCATTTCTCTTCATGAGAGCATGTCATATCATTAGGGAGAGTTTGTTCATGGATTCTATAATTGTATTACTTCTAGTACATGGTAAGGATATTTTTTTTTCATTTAGTGATCTGCATACTCTTACCATTTCTATGCAGTGCATTGCTCCACAAGAGGGCAAGCTTTTCATTGATCTCCATGATTAACAATGGGCTAAGATGTATTATGGAGACAACCATCTCTTATATGGCCATGGGAAAGTGTTGTATTACTTCATGTATGTTCATTTTTTGTACACAACCATCTAATATTCATTAGTAAATGAAATAACATACATAGACAACCATGTATCCAACAACCACTTGCCTTGTAATCTCCTGAAGCAGTAGTTAGAAAAACTGCGCTGTAACTTCATGGGAAACTGTTGGTACCTTCGTGCACCACATGAAACCTTCAATATTTCCTTCCTCTTGATGCTAATCATGGTTCCAGTTGTTGATGTTGTTCTTGATTTTATGGGAAGCATGATTGGAGAGGAAACACATTGGTTAGATGTGTTCTTTTGGGAAGAGTATTCCCACACTTTCTGCATTGCATGTTCTAATGGGAACATGAGAGGAGGTATGGCCATCACAGCCAAACACTTATTTATTTATGAGGTGGGCCATGATTTTGATGAGATTCCATATGGTGATGATTTCCCATCCATCACATATGGAATGGCTTGGGCCAGCTTGATTCACAACGTTGGAGAGGAGATCTTTTGAGATCTAGTCTTCATTTTGGATATTATTGCAGCCCAATATCAGCAGTCACTCTACACTTATCATAACCGGAGAGGAGGACAATGTGGGGTAGGCTCCTATGTCTACCATGTTTAGATTTTCAACCCACCTACACTACAGGAGCTATTGGTGGAGGAAAAATTTCTGGAGTTTCCATGTTGGGAGGTGACTCATTTTGTATGGATGATTTCTTGGGGAAAGATGCTTTCCAAATAAATTTCAGTCTCCATGCCTTGGGGAGGCAACTCTTTAGTTATATCCTTGCAGTTGCTTGAGGGCGAGCAACATTTGGGAGGGGAGGACTGTAATATTCATACTTAGCCCAAGCTAAGAGGAATATAAAATTCTGTTTCATTTTCTGTTGATTGAATAAATGAATAAAGGAGGACATGTAAAACTCCTGAAAACAATGAATAAATAAATGCCCATGTGAACAAAGACAAATCTGGGCCATGTAAAATAGACACTTGCAGGTGTGAATGGGTTTGAACTATGAGATTGGGTCAACCTTGACCAAATCTATAGCACAGTCTATATGCAATGTACCTCATGGATGTACAATGCAATTCTATATGGAGGTTCCACATGTGAAAGGAGCTAACTCATTGAAGTGGTTTAGGGTTTGACAAGGCCTTTATCCTATAAAAGGAAGAGGAGAGCAACATGAGAGGGTTGTTGATGATAATCATTTTTCTGAATATATTTTCTGGTTAGACATATATAATTCTCTAGCTGTTTAGCTGAGAATAATTCTGTTTAGCATTAGGTGTTCCTGAGCGGGAATCCCACCTCCTTCCTTAAGAAGCTCTTGGAGGAGCCTTGTTTGTCTGGTCCACTATCTGGAAGCTGTCCAAGCTTCATATTGCACCTACAACACTGATCCTGTTTAGGATTGGGTTGTCCTTGTGAGCTGCAACAAGTGGAGGATAGATCCTTCCAGATCTATGCATCTCTAGCACCCCTTTTCACTGGGAAAGTCTTCTATCCCTTTGAAAAGAGTGTTCTAGACCCTTGGAGCTTTAGATCCATATCTTGGCATCAGGCCAAAGCATTCTAAGAGTCTACAGTGTAGTCACTTTCCCTATACTGCATTATTTTCAAGAGCAGAGTTGTAGGGAGTTTTGGCATCATCTTGGAGGAGAGATATCTGGTGATTGGATTCTTCCTTTCACTGTGGTGATCCGTGGATTGGCCATCCAATCCATGTTAGTTCAGATCTGATCTGCTGTACTTCATATGCTTCAGAGTTTTCTAAATATTACTGCATATCTGTAACTTAGATCTCAGATCTACTCACTGTTATTCATGTTTTACTGGAATCCCCAAGGGGAGTGTATAAAGGAGCCTTTCTTGTATACAGATCTGAAATAGATCTATCATTTTGTATAAATATCTGCTCTAGATTTGAGTTGTAACATATTTCTACTTCAGCCAATGAAAATAACGCTGTCAAGCTTATTCAAACATTTCTTGTGGTTGTAGCACCTCATTTTTGAGGGTTTCTTCTTGTAAATCCTTCTCCTTTCTGTTATACATTGGATAAGATGATTTGTAAATCCATTTTGCTAATGTATAGCTGAAATATGAGCCTCCATGTTTATCTCTTGCAAATATTGGGTGGAACTGAGTTATTTTCCAGCATTGTTGTTTTTGTATTACCGTAGTCCCTTCCTTGGGCATTTTCTAGCTGCACTAGGTGTGGGGAGACCTGTTTAACCCACCTAGAAGGATTTTTTTTTGAATCCTCTTGGATTCAGGTCTTATATTTTCAGATCTAAAGGATCCAAGTGCTGGTTTCCAATCCTGTAGCATACATTCCTAAAAAATGCGTTTTTTAGGCATGCCTTGCTAGCAGTCCCAATTTGGGGATATTACAGAAAGCTGCTGCCATTAAGGCCGAAGTGGAAAAGCTTATTAAATTTGGTTTCATTTATCCAATTCCATTGATAGAATGGGTCTCTAATATTATTCCTGTAGATAATAAACAAGGCACTATTCGTGTCTGTGTTGACTATCGTGATATCAATCGAGCTCGTCCTAAGGATAATTATCCTACTCCTTTCATCGATAAAATCATTGACGACTGTGCTGGGAGTGAGATTTTTTCCCTTATAGACGATTTTTCGAGTTATATTTTATACTTTTTTCAGACTCGGTAAAAAAATGAAAAATTCACAACTGGAGTCATCTTTCAACTCTTTTCTAACTCTCTAAAAATTGAAAATATTGCCGAGATTATTTTCATTTTGAACTTATTAAATGGATGCGAAACGATATCTACCCAGTATACGTTTAACCCTTTTTTGGGCTGGGATGGATTATCTACGAAAAAGGAATACCTTAGCCTATCACGACTAAGAGGTTCTCATAGACACAATTTTCTACCTTTTCGGATCTGTGAGACTACCTACGAAAAGGGACTGCTGGAGTTTTCTTTTATGCCTTCTTTTCAAACTCTCTAAACATGAAAAGATGCCGAGTTCTCCCTTTGTTAGACTCTTTAAACCTTGATGACATCGGAATTTGTCACCATGATGTTATTTCGAGTTCCTAGGGCTCGTAAAATGTATTAGGTTGGATTTGTCCAAAGGACAAACTTACAGTACAAGTATATGCTATCCCCTTCAATATTGTTTTAAAAAATAATTGGGGTACTCACCAGAAATGGTGGGGGAAAATGGAACTAAGTTTTAGTTATGTTGGTAGTATGTTGCTCTTGAACATGGCACTTGTCTTCATTCGTGTCGGGTTGGGGACATCTCATTTCATCATTTTTGCCTTCATGGGTTTTGGTAATCTCTTTTGACCTCTCATCTGCTCTTTTCCACGTCATCATGACCTCAAATCCTTTGATGTAAAATACTACCAAATGCAGTGTCGTGTTATTGATATGTTCAAGAGAAGTTAGCCTCTGTAGTTGTCAACCTTCCTCTGATCTCCTATTGGTCCTGATCCACTTTCATCATGTTCCTCTGTCTCGTGTCGATGATGTAGGAAACATTATGGCCCTTCTTCAACTAGGTCACTTCCTATCGACTTCAGCTCATTATCCAAGAATTTGATATAGAGAATCCCTTCTGGTACCTTGGAGCCTGCATGCCTCAATGGAAGGTTTTTCGCATTCGAAGCAAGGTTCACATCATTCGCCTTCGATTAAGTGATTCTGCGGATGTTCGACGTCAGATCACTTTTCACATTTCGTAGATTGTACCTTTTGTACCTTGAGGGCCATTGTCATCATTGGTGGTTTCTCTTGCTTCTGTTAACAACTTTCATCATTGGCTGGTAATCAGACGATTTTCCTGCATGTTCGACTTCAGCTCATACATTCGCATGCTCTAAATTGTATTTTTTCGGGTCGAGATGGAGCACAAGACCTTGGATTTTTTCTGATAAACTCCAGGATGTGGATTTTTGTGGATTATTATGACTTATTGCATGACTGTTTTGATTGGATGGATATGACCATAACTGAGTCTATTTATTGATGCTTTCTGCCAGATGGCTGTGTCCATACCTCAGATCTCAATTTTTATATATTCTATTATGGATGGCTGCGCCCATGCCACATGATTCATGTATCACAAATATCAGTTATGTTTTTCATTCCAGGTCTTCCGATAGCAGTGTTTGGTTCGAACGCGTTCTCATAAAGAATTTCACCCCTCCCTCTCTCTTAGACTTCATACTTTAGGGGGAATCTGTTACACAACATTTTGTCACTGTCCCTGCAATCCCCAACTTGTACATTGGAGGGTCGTTTCTGTGACCAATACACAATGTCATGCTTTACAAATACCATCCTTGAATCCATTTTGATGAAAACAACATTCTTCTTGTAGACGTTTCCCTAAGAAGAGCTGTGAAAATCCCTATTTTTGCCTTGGCGCGAGTAGCCCATTACATCCTCGCGCCAACTAGGAAATTTAACACTAAGCCTGCGCCACTTGGTGCTCTATGCCAGTTAGACACCCGCGCCAAGCTATTTATGGAATTTAAAAAAAAAATAGAGGCGGAGGTTCCATTCCAACCACCTCGGGGATGAGTCATTGGGAGTGGTTGAACTGAAACAACCATGGACTCCTTCCTTTAGTTAGTAGTTTCCACCTCCCTTAGAACTCTCTTAAAAGATAGGACTCCCTCCCACCTTTGTAGGGATCCCAACCTCCTCTCTTCCCTCTATATAAGAAACTATCTCCTTTGGTAGAAGCTAGCTGAACACATTATAACAAAATAACTGAACGGCTGAATAACTGAACTAAGAGAATTATACTATAGCTAAGCTGCTAGAGGAGATAGAGTAAGAAATATTGTGTTGAGAGAGCTCAAGTCGATGACTTATAAGAGAGATTGAGTCCGAATTCTGTGACCGACAGTTGAGATGCGTTTCGTTTGAACCCCGCTGGAGGAGATTGCAACGTCAAAGCATCAGTTGTACTCTTCCTTCTACTCATTAATATACATGACTACTATTTGGTTCCACTATTGTGTTATGATGTTTATTTGATGCGATATGTTTAGCCCTCTTTTATTGGCTAATAGTTGTGAGTGAAACTATTCTATCATATGTTGTTCTTGTTATTTGTCCTATGTGCAGGTATCTGAGCATGACAGTGATCGGATCATGACTTGCCAAGGCAGGAGCGAGAGACCATTACTCTTTCCGCAACATCGACAACGTTGGATTCAAGGTAGGTCAATCTACCATGTCTTTTGTTCATTCATTAACTAGGAACCAACACTTTAGCGTGTCCTTTTGTTACTAGACCCACCCTAGGGCTAGAGGGATCGTCTCCGTTCGCAGAGAGGATTTACCTTCATAACAACTATTTACATATATGTTAAAAAAGTAATTAACACTAGTTGGATTGCAAGGAAGGAGTTACAACTGTGTATATGGTGGTACATGGGATGGCCGCACAAGATAACATCCATGATCAAATTCCAAAAAACAATTTCTGAAAATTACTTCCACATAGATAATTGACTCTTTAGGTGCTTCAAGAATTGTGACAATATGTTTCATGAAAGGTTCACTCTTGACTCAAATTTTGTTATTCTTGCCCTTATAAGGAAGCCACAAATGCAACCAGTTAGTAGCAAAGTATCCTTGCAACTTTCTAGACCAGTCTCTACTTAAAAGCAAGCCATAAGCTTCCGAAATATCCACAATGACAATATCAATACATTAGTGAACTATATGATCTGATGATAAAGGAATTATAAAATTGTTAATCTCACCATTTGCATGAAATAATGGTTTATCTAATTGTATGATTCTAGCATCAGTATTTTCCCATTTCCCATTGATATTCTTTGCAAAAGATAAAAGTATGAAATTCGCAGACCAATAATAATCAACTATGAAATTATGGACATTATAATTAAAAATCTCAAAAGTTAAAAGAAAAGGGTGGAAAGTGGATCTAAAATTTACATTAGATGCATTAACGACTAATTCAAGAATAGTAGGAAACTTATGAGACGATTCTTGAGAAGCAGAAACTGTTCTACCAGACGGAGGCTAAGATGCAAATTCTTGGATGATCAATTCACATTTCCCTTCCAACTTTGCTAGATCAAATATGGAAATATTAGGGCGGGCTTTCTTCACGTCTTCAAGAACATTATAATCTATGTCTTAATCTTGGGCAGGGTGTGCTGAAGTGGTAGATGTTGTGACTTTGCTCCATACCTCAAGAGTGACAAGCCTTTTCTTATTATTTTTGGAAGCATTCTTTTAAGGTTGTGCACTTCCATATTTTTTCTGAGTGCTTTGAGCAGGATTACTAGGAGGTAATTTTTTTCTCCACAATTGCTTCCTCGCATCTTGCTCGAACACCAATCATTTACTCAAATTGTATGCTTAGGTGGTTGTTGAGGAGTGTTGTGGAGGTAAATTCCCTCTGCAGACAGAGGCGATCCCTGCTAACCCAGACCGGGTCTAGCAACAATCGTTCACGCTATAGTGCAGGTTCCTAATTTCAAATAAACCAACTAGCGATGAAGGCTTACCTGGAATCCAACGCTGTCGCTTTTAGAGAAAGTAGCGCTCCCGTTCCTTAGCTCCGGCAGATCACAATCCTCACGATCTCCGTGATCGGACACCTGCACACGCAAGAAACAAAACAAACGCAAGCGTAAAATCCAGTATATGTAACTATATGTCAGTCAGAGAAGATGTAACTCATCATCATAATAAACAACAGGAGTGGAACCATAACCAATAGTCGCTTATTATTAATCAATCAAAGAATAATACAACCATAGCTCTAACGTCGAATTCTCCTTCGGAGGGTCGCCAGCGGAACACGTCTCAAAAAATCCTGTCGGGGATGGGACAAACCTCCCTCTTCGGATATCTCGACAATGATATCATTTCTTGGATTTGGCCTTAAGGGAATGAATCAAGGCTCTTGCAGCATAAGGCTCTGATGGCTCTTGGGAACTTGGAGACTAGCTTGCAAAGGAGATGAGCAAGCTTTTATAGATGGAGGAAGGGGAGTTGGGATCCCTATAATGATGGGATTGGCCCTATCCTCAAGGAAGCTTCCATGAGAGGTGGAAAACCACTTCCTCTACATGGAGATCCGGAGCCAAACCTCCCAACTCAAATTAGATACCAGTTTCTGGATCAGTTAGGACGAAACTTCCGCCATTTATTTTTAAAAAACACTCCTTAAAATGGATGGCGTGAGTGTGACTCTGGGACAGAGCGCCAATTGGTGCGCCCTCTTTGAAGGATTTCCCCCATTGGCGTGGGTAATGAACTGGCTTCCCGTACCAATGCAAAAAGGGGTGTTTTTAGGGTTTTTCACAAGGAGTTGTCTTCAGGGAAATGAAAGCTCATGTTTAGGGGAATGCCATGAAAGTGTTTTCAAGTCATGTCACTGCTCACAGGTCACAGAATGAGCCCTCCAATTGTGCAGGATGGGGAATTGTAGGGACGGTGAAAAATTGTTGTGTAACAGATGCCCCCTAAATCATGAGGCCCGAAAGAGAGAGAGGGGTGAAATGCTTTACGAGAACGTGTCCAACTGAAAACACCGTCGTCAAAAAACCTGCGTAGAGAAGTACAACTGATATCTCAAATACATGATATATACGTGGTATGGGCGCAACCATCCATAACAGAGTATGTAATAATCCAGATCCAAGGCATGGACGTAACCATCCAGTGAGGATCAGTAAATAGACTCAGGTATGGTCGAAGCCATCCAATCAGTGAGTCATGTAACTAATCATAATAATCCACAAAATCGTAGCCTGGATTATAACAGACAAAATCCAGGGTCTTGCGCTCCGTCTCGACCCGAACAAAGTACAAGTTCAAGCATGCGAGTAAGTGCGCCCTCTTTGAAGGATTTCCCCTATTGGCGCGGGTAATGAACTGGCTTCCCGTGCCAATGCAAAAAGGGGTGTTTTTAGGGTTTTTCACAAGGAGTTGTCTTCAGGGAAATGAAAGCTCATGTTTAGGGGAATGCCATGAAAGTGTTTTCAAGTCATGTCACTGCTCACAGGTCACAGAATGAGCCCTCCAATTGTGCGGGATGGGGAATTGCAGGTACGGTGACAAATTGTTGTGTAACAAGGAGGAGCATCGCCCATTGGGGGCTCACTATCACCTTGTCAATCATTATTCAATATAAGATCAAAAGTGAAAATTGAATCACCAACATTTGTGTTTCCCCCTGTCGAGGTTGGTTCATTAGTCTTTTGAGTTTGCTCTAAATACTCTTATGCTGAAAACTTTCTATAAAATTTGCAACCGCAATATTCATGTTGTGTTTCCATTGTGGGAATGTTTTCTCTGAATGTGTTTCTTGATGAAAATTATAGTAGTTATCCATGCTTAAGTTCTCAATGTTGAATAGAACATTAGAGCTTTGTGAAGACTTGGTCAGTTGATTGATATTATTCTTAAAATATAGTTTAAAAGGCTTGTTATTAGTAGAAGCCTCACTTGAATTCCTTTTGAGTTCAAATATTTCATTAGTTAAAAACTTCAAGTATTCAGTCAATTTTCCCATTTCAAAAGTATATTTCTCTTTAGTTTTAGCGAAAGAGGCTTGGGACTTTTTACTAGTGTCTTTGGAGTCGTTTGAGTCTTCCTTATCAGAAATAACCTGAATATACCTTAAATAATTTTCAACAACAGTTTATTCTACAAACTTAAGAGCCAAGATTCCTTTTGCATCATGCTTAACAAAAACATAAATGTTATTACGCAAGGCAACAATATAATAGTCCTTAGTGATTTAATCATGAGGTTGCACATCAATAGGGAACTTGTTCAAAATGCATGCAAGTATTTGATTAAAATCCTTAACCTTTTATTTACCCCCCATATTAATGTTTTGTTTTCTTTAAGTGACATGGAAAGAGTTTAATCATCAACAAAATTTTCTAGGAGTAACTGTTTAAACTCCCTCCAGTTATGGATTCAATTTGGTGGAAGGTTATGGTACCAAACTAACGCCCTACCCTCTAGAGTGTTTGGAAATAATCTACAAGAAACATCATCAAAATGTAACTCTAACATCCATAGATGCAAGTAGAAGTCATAAATACGATCTTTGGCCTTCGATTTATTATATGGGTCAAAATTTTTAAGCAAATTTTCTGGGTGCTTTGGAAAGTGATGAAGATTACTGTAACACCCGCTTCCCACATCTACCCAAGTAACCATACAACTAGGGTAAACATGCAATGGGAGGCTACTATTATGAGATTTAACCTCCTATATGACCTTAAGGAAGTGGAACAGACATAAATAATACAAACACACTTTACACAACATTAAAAAAATCCTCAGGAGGTAACCCAACCTTCCAGGCCCCTCAACCCTAAGAGAGACTGAATTTTTGACCAATTTGAGCCTTATCTGTGGGCATGCAAAGGAAAGGTAGTGGCTAAAAGCCTATAGCCATGGGCATGCTAAGGAAAGGTAGTGACCAAGGCCCACTTTGGCTATTTCGGTGCTTGCAACTCTAGGATTTGTGCCACCTTTTTAGCCCTAGAGCCTAGGTCACTACCGAGAACTTCATGAAACTTTAGGGAATGATAAATAACATTAAAAAAAAGGTATAGAATTAATAACATAATTATGAACTCAAGTGGATCCCTCCCAACCATGACAGGAATTTCATCAAACATGTCACAAATATTGCATCTACAGGTTTAAACAACATATTTAAGCATATGGGTCTCTTACTTATATAAGAATCACTAAGAAGCATTTATCCCCTACATCATAAGCTGCAATACAATCTATTTGACCATAGATACATTATGTATTCATTTAAAATAAAAAACATGGATAGAGACATACATCATCACTGATAAAATACATGTTCATAACCAACATAATAACAAAAAAAAATACCATGGATACAACAACAATAGAATCAAAATAATAACCAATGAAATTATACATCAAATGCAAAAGGAATGAGCTTATCATTAATGAGTGTAAAATCCAACTAGAGATGGGACTTCCACGTTCCACTCGACCATAGATTGGCTGATCTAGATATCTCTTCAGCTAATCAAGCCCGTGCCATATTCCAAGCATGAATGTGGGACTCAACCGAAAGAACCAGCTAGGGCATCCCGAGGCTAAACCACTTCACACTCATCAAAATAAATCAGAATTTTCCGCGATCCACACCCGATCACAAGGACAACACAATAAACATGTCATAATCGACTTTACCGTGATCTACACCTAATCACTAGGCCATCACAAGCATGGATATCACCAGATTCTCTTCACCTAAAGCGTGAGAAATTTTCCTATCTCCTAGTATCTTAGGATTTATTGCAACCCACAATCCAAATCAAGGGTCACTAGGCCCTAAACCGAGACATACTCTCCATGCTTTACCATATATTCCAAACTCGAGATTCCTAGGCCCGATGGAGAGAAAAACACCTCGAAGCTTTACCGTATATCCTGCCATTCATCAATTGAGGATTCCTACTCCTACCGAGGCAACACACTCTCCAGTTTTATCGCAACCCATAGTCTATTTAAAGGGTTACCAGGCCATGTGTTATATCAATTCAAATATCCACCCCACTCAGATTTGAATCCATCAGGTAATCCAACTAAACCAAAACATGAGAACTCCACAATACCATGGCTATCCAGAAATTGAAAGGTTAGGCTGAAAACACTGTCACACCTGGAAAAACCCATGCCAAGACAGAAAGGAACCACATGAAATACCATGCATGCCAGATATAGAAAATAAAATACATGTGCAAATCGATACCTGCCAAGAATCCTGTTGTAGCTTCTTGATTCCTGCTCCTCCTTGTTTGCTTCCTCCTTTTTCTTACTTTCTTACCTTTTTTATCCAATGCCAAAGTGCTCTAAAAAATATAAGTGTCCAAGAGTGAAAGAGAGAGAGAGAATAATGAGAGAGCTCCAAAAAATGCACTAACAAAAGGTACCAACTGATCCTCATAAGCCTTTTTATAAAATACTCCTCTATTTTCTTCATTTTCCATTATTTTCCTTCATTTTCCTCCTCACATGCAACTTATGACCTTTAATCTCCCTTTTCTCCTAATTTCCATTATTTTCATAAATAAATGTGCCAAAAATTTCATTTTTCCTTTCCAAAGTCTTTTCCATTTCCTTTTCCAATTTCCTTAGCCATAATAACCGAATGAACACTCGCTAGGATGTTTTTCCCACCATTCATCTTGTAATACGTGTCCCATCAACCGTGGTTATTATTTTTACTTTTATTACATGGAATTTTCATCAGGGTTTTTATAGAACTCTCCCCCTTGGGGGACACCCTGCTCGGTGTTCAACCACACCTATACCTTAGCAAAACAATTGAAAATAAAACATACTCCCCATGGAGTTTTATAACTTAGCTTGTTGCAATATTTATAATGAATAACCTGCTCAGAAGAAAAAATAATCATGAAAATCATACCCTATACTGGAGCTTTATAACATATCTCATTGTGGTATTTACAATAGTATACACATATACACATTTTATCAACCAACAAATAAAATGATACGATGCTTGTGTCAGCAACAAGGGATTCTAGAGGGTCACAACTCCACCCTAAAGGTAGTACTAGGATTCACTTCCTTCCTATGAAGTTTAGAATCCATTACCAAATTCAAATTTTGCACCCAATGTAATGTAATATTCCTTTTCAGGAATTTCTGCGATATGTTCAATGAGGACGTTGTATAAGGAAAACCATGCAACAAAAATGAAAAATAGAACTTGGATCATCTTATATATGTTGTATGTAGCTTAAATATTAAATGGCATCAGAAACAAATCATTCTAGCTACACTAAACGAATCTCCCCAGCTCAAATGTGCTCAAAAGCATGCCAATCCCATGACTTCACACAATAGAATTTCTGAAGACTACAACAATGTGATTTTAATTAGGATTTATATAGAAAAATATATTACAATACATATCTAGAGATTTCATTAATCATAGAATCAAAAATGGGAGGTTTGTCCTCCTTTACATGAACATTAGAACACCACGGCAGGGGTTTCTGACAAAATATCAATATAAAATGTAGTATTGCAGAAAATAACACAGTCCACTGAAACTCTGTATCACATAAGACTGAATATTATAAAATAGATGCACAATATAGAAAATGGCCAAAGGCCCTCCTCAATAGACTTCCCGGAGGGAAATAGGCACCTCCTCCTCCAATACAAGCACAACATCAAGGGGTTTACCCTTGCTACTACTGCAACTGCAGAAAATACACAGTTACTGGAAGTGACTGCGCTGTAGGTGTGGATGGCTGGATAACCTCAAGTTCGATGATGTAAAATGAGCTCAGGACCCTCCCTTTTGATCTCTTAAACAAGATGAACCAAAGGTGAAGGTGGAATTCCCGCATGAGAATCCTTTGCACTAAACAGTGCTGCAACTACAGCTAAACAGCTAAAGCTTGAAAGTACTCAAGACGACCAAACATAGATGAATAATGAATGCCTTCCTTGCTGAAATCTCCTCCTTCTTATCCTTGGTGAGTCTCCTCACCTCGGACCCCACTCATTGAAGAGGTGACTTCCTAATAAAAATTCCCCTTGCAGAACTGAGTTGTCCTTGTTGGTTTCCCTCTTGTAGCAGTGCTGTTGACTTGGTCAACTAGATCTAGTTTACCTGCATTGTTCCTCTTTCATGCCAAAGTGGCTTTATTTTCCCTCCTAAATTGATCCCTTTTCACACTGGGATTTTTTTTATTGTCTTTCTACTCTTCTACTGCAAAAATGGAGCAATTATAATATTCCAACTAGTAGTGGCTAATTGGGAATATTACAGTCCTCCCTGCTCAAAATTTTCTTGCCCACAAGTAACAGTAAAGAAGGATGCTGCAAGATCTTCTCTCCTTCCCAAGTGGCATCCTCATCTGGTAGATTCCTCCATCGAATTAGATATTCCTTGATGACTCTGTTCCTTAGCTGCCTCTCCCTTGTGTCTAAGATTTCTTCTGGCTACAAAATTAGGTGGCTCTCATCATAAATGGGGGGAGATCCATGTTGGAAACTACATTCCTTCTAATGGCCTTCTTGAGGCAAGAGACATGGAAGATATTGTGGATCTTGCTTCCCTTAAGAAGCTCCAGCTCATATGCTACCTTACCAGTACACTTCATCACCTGGTATGGCCCATAGAAACGTGGTTTGAGCTTTTTAGCTCCCTTCTCCTTGAGTGTGGACTGTTTATAAGGCTGAAGACACAGATAGACAATATCTCCCACCTCAAAATATCTCTCTATCCGACCACGGTCTGCATACATCTTCTGCTAGTTTTGGGCAGAAACAATGTTGTCCTTGAGTGCCCTGAGTATGTCCTGATTCTCTTAAATCCATTCCTTTTCCCTTGGATCCTTACTTGCCCCAAACATGACATCAGCAAATGAGAGTGCCTCATACCCATATAAGGCCTGGAATGGAGTCATGCCAATAGAAATATGGTGAGTAATGTTGTAACAATACTCTCCTAAGTGGAGCCAACGTAGCCAAGCTCTTTACTACCCTGCTACATAGTTTTTCAAGTAGCCCTCCAGCCACTTGTTCACTATCTCGGTCTGTCCATCGGTTTGGGGGTGATAGCTAGTGCTTGGATTCAAATCAGTCCCCACTAACCAGAAAAGTTCTTGCCAAAAGCCACCCATGAAGCGGCTGTCCCGATCACTCACTATGGTCCTTGGGAAACCATGGAGTCTAAATACATCTCTGAAGAAGAGCTCAACTACCTGTGAAGTAGTATAATGTACAAAAATGGAAAATAAATGAGAGTAATTTGTTAGTCTATCAACAAATACAAAGATACAATCCTTACCCTGTACTGTCGGCAGGCCGGTGATGAAGTCCATAGAGATGCTTTCCCACTTCCCATTCAGAATAGGTAGTGGCTGCAATAACCCAACAGGGTGGGTGTGTTCTCCCTTTTTCTGCTGACAAATGGTGCACCCTCTGAAATGTTGGAGCACATACTCCTTGAGACCCTTCCATGAGAATCTCTCCCTTATGGCCCTATAAGTCTTTGTGAAACCTTGATGCCCAGCAAGTGGGGAATCATGCGATGCTAGTAGGATCTTATCCTTGAGCTTGGAATTCTTACCCAAGAAGATCTGGTCCTGGTAATAGATGATCTCATCCGTCACCCTATACCTCTCATCCGATACCACCCTATCAAGTATCTCACATGAAAAATCATCTTTGGAATACTCAACCAAAAGTTGAGCCTTCCAATATACGTCCATGCCCCTCAAAGACAACGCTGTAGACCTCCTGGATAGAGCATCAAATATTACATTGCTCTTCCCCTTGAAATACTCTATGTCAAAATCATATGCTTGGATTTTTCTCACCCACTTCTGTTGTCTCTACTGGAGTTGTTTCTGTTCAAGGAAGAATCTAATACTGTTATGGTCAGTCTTCACTTTGAACTTATTCCCCACCAAGTATTACCGGAATTTGGCTAATGCATGCATGATAGCCAACATCTCTTTATCATAGATGGGGTATAACCTCTCATGAGGGAGCAGCTTCCTACTCTCAAAGGCTATAGGATGCCCACCTTGCATCAAGACTGATCCAATCCCTTCACCTGATGCATCACATTATAGAAAAAAAGGTTGAGAAAAATTAGGCAAAACCAAAACAGGATAACTACTCATTACCTCTTTGATCTTATCAAAATCCCTCTGTGTTGTAGGTGTCCAATGGAAAGCTCCCTTTTTTTTCAAGTCTGTGAGTGGTGCTGCTAGCTGTGAAAACCCTTTCACAAACTTCCGGTAATAAGTGCATATTCCCACAAACCCCCTGAGTTCTGTGACGTTCCTGGGCTCAGGCCAATCTCTGATAGCCTGGATATTTTCCTCATGTAACCTCACTCCATCCACTCCTATGATGTGCCCCAAATACAACATCTTCGTGAGGCCAAATTCACATTTGGAGAGCTTGGCATAGAATTGCTGCTCCTTGAGGATATGTAAAATTGTCTCAATATGATACAGGTGCTCCTCCAAAGTGCGGATGTAGATAAGAATATCATCAAAGAAGACCAATACAAACTTTCTCAAATTACCATGGAAGATGTGGTTCATGCAATATTGGAAAGTTGCTGGGGCATTGGTCAATCCAAAGGGCATCACCAGAAACTCAAAATTCCCATAGTGACATCTGAACGCTGTCTTGGGGATATCTTGCTCCCTCACCTTGATTTGATGATACCTGGTTCTCAAATCAATCTTGGAGAAGTATTTAGAACCCCTCAAATCATCTCTGAGTTCATCGATCCTGGGTATAGGTTACCTGTTCTTCATGGTCTTCTTGTTCAAGGCTCTATAATCAATGCACATCCTCAATGTGCCATCCTTCTTCTTTACCAAGACCACTAAAGAAGCAAAAGGACTATTACTAGGTCGAATGTGTCATAGAGCTAGTCGCTCTTGAATGGCCCTCTCAATCTCATCCCTATAAGCCTTGGGGTGCCTATAAGGAGTGGTGATTACTGCTTGGATCCCTTGTTCCAACTCAATAGTGTGTTCAAACCCTCGGTCAGGAGGTCTCCTAGGTGGGATATCTCCAAATACTGTAGAATACCGATCCAAAAGAGACTGAATATCTAGATGCACTAGTGAATCCTTGCCCCTTACTTCCGATATATGCAGCTCCACTTCCCATTCAACATCCCCTTTGCGCAGATATGCCTCCATCCTGTGTGTTGAAACAACCTGAGGGGGGTATGTGTTTATACCCTTGATCTTTTGATACTGACCATTCTTCCCTTCTGTCCATTCCATATCCAAATTTATCCAATTAGTGGTAACTCTCCCAAGAGTGATCAACCACTGGACTCCCAATATGACATTGGTGTTTGGAATATCTACCACAAAGAAGTGGTCTGTCAAGGTGTAGGTCCCCATGGTAATGGTTAGTGCCGGAACATACTTGGCACACTGCAGGGTCATAGCTCCTGGGACCAAAACTGGGAATCCCTCAAACTCCTCCATGTGGATCCCTCTCCTTTGTACCAGCTGTGCATTAATAAAATTATGAGTGGCCCCACTATCTATCAACACCGAGACTCTTTGCCCCATAATAGTACCTCCTACCCTCAAATTCAGATATTTTGGGACCCCTCTTAACGCTGCAATAGCTCCCCCTCTTGGAGAAAAGTATTCTATGGATGGTACAACACTAGCCTCCTTCTTGAAGAAGGTCTTGACACAATGTGTCCCTCCTGCAACACATTCTCCCTCCAAATCACGAACAAGGATTGTCTTCTTTGGTCCTGAGTAGGTCTCCTGCTGCAATAATGTTCTTACCTTGGGAAAGATTTGTTGCGAGTCTCTAGATTTCTCCATAGCTTCAAGGAGTGTGGTTGGTTTAGTGTATTTGACCAACCCCTGCAATGGTTCAGCCACCCCATTAATAAACATGCATACCGTCCTGCTCATAGTGAGGTTGGATACCATCACTGAAAGCTGCAAATATTCAACAATATAATCCTCAAGATCTCCCTGCTGTTTGAGCTTGGTTAATTTTACAAAATGGGCTTCCGGATCTCTTGGATCAAATATCTCCACTAGCCTCTTGGTGAAAAATGAGTATGAAGTGATGTGATGATTCCCAAGTGTGGTCAGTCCATGAAACCACCATTCTTGAGCTTCCCCTTCTAGGTGCAGTGCAACTATCTTGATGGCTTCTATTTCAGAAACCTTGTTGAGCTGGAAGTATGTGTCCAACTTCTCCACCCAAGCCTTGGCTGTACACTCAGGTGTTCCATCAACTGTGGGTAAGAATAACCTTACCATATTGCACTGTAGGGCTGATCCCTGCATCAATTTATCATCCTTTTGATGAGGATTAACCCTCCTTCCATCCTTGATCCGACAAAACTCCTGGAAGCTCAAGTGCTCTTTGAACCTTTGAGATTGGGGTTCATATTCCTAAAAATACTCTCCCAGGGTTCCCTCCTTATCTCCTCTAGATAGAAATTAAGGCATGGTAGAGCGTTGTGGTGCAGCTAAATGCTCCATGCCATTTGAAGTGTTGGTGCTTGCCTCATGGAAAAACCCTATAGAATCCCCTTCATGCCTCATCTCCTTGAGGTCCCTTGCAATGTTCTGTAGAGTCTAAAGTAGGAGATTCGAAATATCTTCCTCCTCCATGCTGAAGATAGATTATCCCCACAAGCTGAGCCAAGAGCAGAGCTATGATACCACTGTAATATTCCTTTTTAGGAATTTATGCAATATGTTCAATGAGGACACTGTATAAGGAAAACCATGCAATAGAAATGAAAAAAAAGACTTGGATCCTCTTATAAATGCTATATTTAGCTTAAATATGAAATGGAATCAGAAAAAAATCATTCTAGCTACACTAAACAGATCTCCCCAGCTAAAATGTGCTCAAAAGCATGCCAATCCCATGACTTCACACAATAGAATTTCTGAAGAGTGCAATAGCGTGATTTTCATTAGGGTGTCTATAGTAAAATATATTACAATACATATCTGGAGCTTTTATTAATCATAGAATCAGAAATGGGAGGTTTTTCCTCCTTTGCATGTACATTAGAACACCCCGACAGGGGTTTCTGGAAAAATATCAAAATAAAATGCAGTGCTACAGAAAATAATGTAGTCCACTACAAATATGTATCACATAATACTGAAGATTATATAAAATAGATGCAAAATACATAAAATTTCCAAAGGCCCTCCTCAATAGACTTCCTGGAGGGAAATAAGCACCTCCTCCACCAATACAAGCACAAAATCAAGGGGTTTACCCCTGCTACTGCTGCAACTACGGGAAAGACGCAGTTACTGGAAGTGACTACACTGTAGGTGTGGATGGCTGGATAAAATCAAGTTAGATGATGGAAAATGAGCTCAGGACCCTCCCTTTTGATCTCTTAAACAAGCTGAACCAAAGGTGAAGGTGGAATTCCTGCATGAGAATCCTTTGCACTAAATAGTGCTGCAACTACAGCTAAACAACTGAAGCTTGCAAGTAGTCAAGAAGAAAAAACATATATGAATACTGAATGCCTTCCTTGCTGCAATCTCCTCCTTCTTATCCTTGGTGAGCCTCCTCACCCCGGACCCCACTCATTGAAGAGGTGACTTCCTAGAAAAGATTCCCCTTTCAAAACTGCGTTATCCTTGTTGGTTTCCCTCTTGTAGCAGCGATGTTGAATTGGTCAATTAGATCTAGTTTACCTGCATAGAAAATTTGGCCCAATTTCCGACGGCCACTTCGTCGCTATTCCGGCACATAGTCATCGCAAGAGCGACAGTTCGAGGCCGGACAAAATGTGGTTAGACATTACGTCACAATTCCGACACTTTGCCAAAGTGTCGCAATACTGACACTTTTTCCGACGTTTCCAAACAACCATCGCTTTTCTGACGTTTTCCAAACCGTCACTCTTCCGACGTTTGTAAACTGTCGCAATTCCGACGATATGCGGTCCGATGTTTTGAACGTCTCTCTTCCGAAGTTTGTAAACTATCACAATTCCAACGATATGTGGTTCGACGTTTTGAACATCGCTCTTCCGACGCTTATTAAAGTGTCACAATACCGATGCTTTTAAGGTGTTTCAATACCGACGCTTTGCAAAAGTGTCGCAAGACTGATGCTTTGCCGAAGTGTCGCAATATCGACGCTTTGCAGAAACGTTGCAAGACCGACGCCGAGAAGTAGTGTCGCAATAGCGACGAACATTTTTTTTTTTTTTTTTAAATGGAACGTCGCAAGATCGATGAAAAGGGAAAAACGTTCAAGTCGTCGGAAGACAGACGATTATATAGTGTCGGTATACCGACGGCGGGTTAAATTTAAAAAAAATAAAAAATGAAATAGTAATCTAGATTGGATCATGGCTTCCATCAGAATTTCTTATTCTTAATATAATGGGCAATGAAAACTCTCTTGAGAAAAATGCCACGGACAAATCCATGCGTAGAGAAAAATCAACATGTGCGAAAGAAAAACAAAAGCAACCTTTCGGAAAAGATCTGGAATGCTTTGGAATAAAGCCATGAATGCTTATATACCAAGGCCAAAAATTACTCCATATTTTGAGCATTAGTTACTGGTTCGTTTTCATGTTTGGTTTAGTGTGAATAATATCAGCTTCACAAATATGATTCTCGGAAAACCTTTATCAACAAGCTCTTGGATAAAACTACTCAGTAAATTCGATCAATGCTTTTAAGCAAATAAAATGTTAAATTTACCAACCATTTTCTTCGGCAGAGACAAGAATTGGCTAACAAGTAGCAAATATTACTACCAAAATGCATATTTATATGATAGCATTCACCTTAATGTATGTTATTTTCTTTTTCAGTTGTTATTCAACATGAATGAATCTACAAGAGCAAGGAGAAGGTATTTCTATAACTCCTAGAGCTAAAAGAAATAAATCTGAAGACTTGTTGTCCTATTGAGCTTCAAAATGGATACTTGTCTATTTGACAATTGTAAAAGAAAGTTGAAAGTAATTTTTTTCCCATATTTTTCACTCTCTTATACCCTAGTTTCAAACCATTTCAATGAGTATAATCACCAAAGTGAAATTTATATGAATCTATTCCTAAAGTTAGAATTATGTATCATAATAGATTTATATATATGGACTTCTATATCGATTTATTTCCACATAGAAGAGACCACAATGATTAATTACATAGAACATCCAATCAACAAACAAATATGGGAATTTGAACAATTAACATGAATATGAATATAAGATAACTCAATGGAAAGATCCGCATTCCAAATCTCCATCAATTTTTCCAAAAAACACATGTGATTTGAATGGTAAGGGTATTGCCGTCATCATTGTTTCTTTAGGTGAGACATTTCCCAACATGCAAATTGTATTTGGCACCTTCACACCTGTACTTATGGACATAATCCCTATATAAATGCAAAATCTTTAATTTTCCCAGAATGATGAATAAGAACAAAATCTCAACTGAGGGGTTTACACCAATCATGCAACCATTTTCAATAACCTGTTTGATTTTGTCACATTGACACACTGTGGTATGACAAACTACATTTTCTATTTTCATTTCAAGTGAATTAAGCTTTGTAAAGACTTCGACCCCAAAAGGGTCATCATCAGAACAATTCTTGCAGGAAAATTACATAGATATGGTAAGCATAGTTTTGTTTCACTACTCCAGTGAATAAATCTGCTAATTTGATCAATAATGGAAGCAGTAACACATGGCTTGCTTAAGAAGGAAAAAATGACTATGTTTGTGACTTATTGGTCACCTCAATGTCAATTTAATTAATGAATTATCTCACTATCAATTCCTTGTGTTCTTTATTACACATTGACATGCTATCCTGTGAGCTGAGCTCTGGAAACTAATTGTAAGAAAGATGTACATAATTTTCACTTTACAAATCTGTTCGGTAAAGGCTAATGATACTATAATTCACTTCCATTGAAATATGAGAAGATTACATCATAGGCTCTGCTTCAATACCATATAAGAAGGGGAACTTCAACATATATGTGAAAGTAAGATCTTGTGATGCTTACCTCACCTTAATTTTATAGACTCAAATATGCACATTGACCATATGAAGCGTTACAAGATTTTCTCCTGCTTCCATTGATAGTATTTATGTGAGGAAACAATAGAGAGTCTGTGATTGCTGAACTGAAAACTCACCCCCTAGTGCAACCTTCCACGACAACTACTAGCCCCACAGTTATAGGGGCATCCCTTTCCAGTTAGTAGCTTGTAACGATAATCATAAGCTATCTCTTCCCCAAAAGCAATTTGACATCAACCCAGAAATTAAGTTAATGAATATGAAACTTCCTCAGCTGCTATAGTGAACAACATCACTCTATATTTCATTAAAACAAAAGAAAAATTTCAATACTAAGAATGGTGGAATAAAAAACTAACTCCAAAAGAAACCACATACATCTCGACTCACATACAAGCCAATATGTGCAAGATGGAAATCCATGCTCTCCACTAATACTTGGTAATTTACTAGGTTTGACGAGCAAATGGAATACACAAACATAAAAGATATTAGTCCCATGGTTGAAGCGGAAAGAATATGGTGCCAGTGAAAAGAAAAACCCAGTACATAAGTGACATTTAGCCCCTGAAAAATTATTTTAGGAATATTATGTTCAGTATGCAAACTTATTCTTAAAAGTTATAAAACAACTAAGAAAGCATAACGATGTGTGTTACCTGTGATTTATAAAGCGTGCAACATTCCCATACTTGGTAGCATCAATAACATATGGTTTTACACCATCAATCAAATCACTTGTATCAATATGGGCGTCAATATCATATAGGTAGCTACAGCCTTCACTGTCATACCTGAATAGTTGTAATTTAGAAAAAAACAAGAAAAGCAGTGGTAGTAAGCAATAGGTGCATTCAGTTAGAGACCCATTTATGATGAAGAAATAGGAAAACAAAATTTAATACAAGATAAAAATTTACCTTTCTCCTCTTTTATTTGCTTCTTGATCATTTAAGACCTCTCCAAGGTATTCAAAAATGAATGTCCCATGTGAAATTTCTTGTGCAGCTCTAACTTTCCAGCCCTAAAATCAAACAGAAAGATAGACCAAAACATTGAAACAGAATTGGGGTCTTGTTGCACCTTGGTTTATTGATAATTTTGAAACCAAGCTTTTGATTTTTGAAAAAATGCATCTGAAATTAACAAGTGAAGTTATTTACATTCTAGACCATGATTGCATTTCAATAATGCTCCTAATGCTCTGCAGAGAAGGAGAATTTCTGAAAAGGCAACCGATCTAAGCAATTTCCTCCTCATCCAACCTTGAAACCCTTATAGACAATTTCTTGAGATTTTTCAATAGTGGGAGGGTCAAGCTTCTTATAGATGGACTTGCTGCCTCAAAAGAATTGCTTTCCATGGAGAGTTATTCGAGATTGGAAAAATGGCCAAGTACTGTGAGCGAAGGCAAGTGAATACTCCACCCACAAAGGGTAATTTTTCTCAGAGAGTTCTTGTTAGAAAGACCTTCTAGTACATTAAGCCCTGTTGTGGAAAAATGCAGATCCCTGCAAGAATTTAGCTCCAAACTCAACATTGAGTTGTGTATTGTAACATTCACCAACTTCGGGCAATTCACTGTTAATGTCAGTGGGATTTTATGGTGATTTCCCGAAAAATTAAAATACTTGAGACTCTGAGAATAAATTTTCAAAGTGTTCAGGCCCATAGTACACGATCCAACTCTCAAATTTTCAAGAAGAGGGCATTTTGCTGCAAGCTGCTCGAGCATATCATCAATAATATAGACATTTGATGGAAAACAGGTTCTAAGGTATCTGAAACAGGAAAAGTCTGAAGGTAGTTTGAAATCAAAATCCATGAGCTCTAAAAAAGTGAGGCAGTTGCAGGAAAACAAAGAATTTGGAACGTCCATACAAAATGGAAGACTCAAAGTAATTTGTTGCACTTTCTTTACAGATGCAGCCAAAAATGATTTCCATATTAACTGTTTATGCAGTGGCAAGTCAATATTTCCATATTTCCAATACGGATTGTTTACTGAAATTTCCAAACTTTCAAGATCTTCATGATGCAAGTACAGGATGTTCCAGCTAGGGATCAAAATAGTGCAGGTAATACAAATTATAGCTAGGGATCAAAACCCAGATCGAGATCACAGTTGGGTATTGTTTCCCTGGAGAGGCAGATCCAAGGAAAAGACACCTGTGGATTAGGCTTATAAGCTCCCACAGAGGCCAATGTGCATTTGTTTCATCAGATCGAGTTGGTAATGGATTGCAGTCCCAATAGAACAAATTACAAGCAGAAAAAATTACAAGCAGACCCATGAGACAAGATCCTGAAAAAAAAAAAAAAACTGAAATGCCAACCAAAATTCTTTTTGTATTGAAGAATAAGTGTACCTATTTTTGGAGTTGTGGAGTTGAGAGCAATGCAGAGATCCTCACACTATCCATGGTGCCAGATCCATGAGCACGGCTTGGGGCACAAATCTCCCACATCCTTCCTCCAAACCTACAATAGTATGGCTGCATCCTTCCTCAAAACCGGTGAGTACAGTATGGCCGCATTCTCCCTTCTTCCATGGACAAACCATGCAACTGGAGGGAAATGAACGAGGGAAATTAAAACTTTTAATATTTCAAAATTTTTGACATTTTGAAATGAAACATGCGTGTTTTTTTAAGGCCACTCAAATTAATTTAAAAATGTATATTTTTTAATAATTATAATAATTTCTAAATAATTAAAATAATTTCTAAATAATTAAATGTTTGTTTATTTCGATTGTTTAAAAATATTTACAATAAAAAAATAAAACACATCTTTTTGAGAAGCAATTAAATTTATATGAGTAAATAATGGACTGATTTTTGCATATAGTAATCCTTCTACCCTACTAAGTCATCATGCTTTATTAAAAGGAGTTTTAAACTTTACACTATTAAATTATGTTGTATTTTAAATATTTGGAGTTTTAATCTCTTTTTTTTAAAATATTTTTCTTTATAATTTATGGATTATTTTTTCCTTATTTTCAAGTATTACTTTAAAAGTGAAATTTACATTTTTTTTCTTTAATGATTGTAATCTATGTATTCATTCATTCAAATTAGATACATTTTCTATAATAAATAAGGACAATCCACACTCGCTATTGGAGCCACTGAGCAAAGAGCAGTTGATCTCTTTCATGGTCAATGCAGGTTCTTCATTCCCTGCAATTGCAGAAGGAATTAAAGATGTTCCAAGCAAGGACCTGGCTCATCGGAAGCTGTTTGTGCGTGGATTGGCTTGGGAGACTTCTTCACAGACCCTATGTGATGCATTTGAATAGTATGGGGAGATTGAAGAAGGCATTGCTATTATGGATAAGAAATCAAGAAATTCACGAGGATTTGGCTTTGTCACATTTAAGCATATGGATTCTGCTCAAAGGGCATTGAAAGAGCCTAGCAAGACTATTGATGGGAGGATTACTATAAGCAATATGGCACAGGTCCTGGTCAAAGTACAGATCAGGCTCAAAGGAAACTTTACATTGGTGGTCTTTCATATGACACGGCCAATGATAAGATTTTAGAAGTTTTTTCCAAATATGGAGAGATAAAAGAAGGTTCGGTTGCATATGATAAGAATACCAAAAAATCCAGGGGATTTGCATTTGTGACATTCAAGACTGTGGAGGCTACAAAGCGGGCTCTTAAAGAGGTTAGGGGTTTATAGATTTACAGTTTAGGGGGTTAAATGGGTTAGGGGTTGGGAATTAAAGTTTAATGGGTCAGGGGTTAAGGGGTTATATGTTTAGGGTTTAGGGGGTTAAATGGGTTAGGGGTTAAGGGTTTAGGGGTTAATGGTTAAGGGTTTAGAGGTTTATGGTTTAGGGGTTAAATGGGTTAGGGGTTTAGAGGTTTAGGAAACCCTTGAAGCAAAAAATACTCGTAAAGATAATGAGCTTCAAGATAAAAATCCCATAGACATGAAGGGTGTCATACGCCTTGTTCAAAAATGAGTAAATGAAATTGTGGATCTAAAAAAGAACTCTAGAGAAGATACCTCTATTTAAATAACTTATAAACCATATTGCAGAAAACAATTACTTCTTCAAATCTAATTCGT
The DNA here is from genome assembly GCA_034641835.2 of Pinus albicaulis. Lineage (NCBI taxonomy): Eukaryota > Viridiplantae > Streptophyta > Pinopsida > Pinales > Pinaceae > Pinus > Pinus albicaulis. The sequence goes on along the minus strand of CM076575.1, from coordinate 1,514,684,176 downwards.
CGAATTTGGAGGGCTTAGGGGTTAGGGGATTTAGGTGCATTTAGGGGTTAGGGGTTGAATAATGAGTTAGTAGTTAAGGGATTAGTGATTAGGGAACGAGTTTGGGCGGGCACCCTCAAACGAAACGACAGGGCCCGCCCGATCGAACGAAGGCATAAGGGAGCAAACGAAAAACGGGCCGCACGGACGTGCACAAGGCACCCGTGCAGTCACAACTTAGAAAATTTGATACGGCCGCCCTCAAATGAAACGACCCAAGCCGAACACGTTTGGGTGGGCGCTCTCACATGGTGCGACACAGCGCACACGACCGAACGAAGGCATAAGGGAGAAAACGAAAAACGGGCCACACGAATGTGCAAAAGGCACTCGTGCAATCACAAATCAGCAAATTTGATATGGCCACCCTCAAACAAAACGACCCGACCCGACCTGAACATGTTTGGGCGGGCGCCCTCACAATATGGCGTGCCCGACCGAACAAAGGCACAAGGGAGAAAAAATCAAACTAGCTGGGCGAACGTGCACAAGGCACCCATGCGGTCACAAGAGGTACTTAAGGAGTGTGACAGATTTGTTCGGTCGCCCTCACATGACGCAACACAACGTGCACGACCGAACGAAGGCATAAGGGAGAAACTGGAAAACGGGGGTTAAATGGGTTAGGATTGGGAAATAGGGTTTAAGGGGTTAGGGGTTAAGGGTTTATAGGTTTAGGGTTTAGGGGGTTAAATGGGTTAGGGGTTTAGGGGTTTAGGGGGTTAAATGGGTTAGGGGTTAAGGGTTTAAGGGTTAGTAGTTAGGGGTTAGGGGGTTAAATGGGGTTAGGGGTTAGGGTTAAGGGTTTATATACTTATAGAAGATGATGCATGTAGATATTTAAATGAAAGGACACCACACATAATTTACTCAACAGATAAATGTTCAAAGGGAATCAGAGCATGAGAAACATAAATTCTTAGTAATGAACATTAAGATATTGAAAGCAAGATATTGCGGAAGATATACAATAGTTTAATGCTTGAAGGAAGTCAGAGAATGAGAAGCACGAATTCTGAGTAATAAAACATTAAAATATTGAAATAAAGTAGCAAGATACATAAAAAAAATCTTCATGAAAACATCAAATGAATCTCAGGTGAAAGATAAAGCCCACAGCCACTATCTATTACTAATCATAACAATTTACAATAGCAGTAGTAATAAGTAACACCTTCCAACCCCTTATAACTCTAAACTCTCTCATTTATAGAGCGAGGACTCATACAAATGATATGCCACCTTACTCACCTCAAAATCCCACCTTAGAAACCTATTTCAAACATGATTCTATCACTTGGATACTTCCTAGGGATATTTCTGTTTTGCAGAGTTTAAATACAAAAAGGACACTTATTTCATTAATAGTTCAAAAAATCAATTTAATAACCCTTATCAATTGCATCCAATTAATTTTCTGAGTGTACTAGAGTGTTTATGTGTCACTATTCCACGTGGATGCTGAGTTGGACCTCCTCCAAGTCGAATGTTCACAATATTTTCACAAATTTGGTTAGTGAAAATTTTGAAAAATAAGCTTCAAATATGAGTGTATAATTTCAAAACCCTAATGGATTTGCAGAAAATAAGAGAGGTTTTTGTAGATTTACCTATTCTGAAGAAAAACATCTTTTATATTTCCAAAATACTTTTTTCATTTGGTCTGAAATCAAACTTGAGGTTGACTGCTAAAATAGTCATGTACAGGAATTTTCATAGCGTAGTTTAGTAGCAACTTTTCAGAACACCTCTTTTTTAAACACTTTTTCCAATAATTTTGACTTTATGTTTTCATGAGCCTTTAAACCATGTTAGGAGGGCTTCATGAAACATGTCTTCCTACTTTTAAGAAGTTTCTTCCATCACACATGATAATGCCTCCATGATGAACTGATAAGCTAGATAACTTTGATGAAAACCAAACCTACATAAAAACATTCCTCTAACTATATTTGACCTTTACATGTGGCTAGATGACCTTCAAAACAATTTCAAGATAACAAAATACAACCCAAAGATCCTTGCTGCAAAAACAGAGTGTCATTAGGAAATTTCGTAGCGTGTTTTAGTAGCATGGGAAAAATGGCTTTTCCATCAATCTTCTTGACTTATTTGTTGTTCAAAAACCTTCATCATGTCATGACACCTTGAAACCATCTATCTACCTCCTTAAAACATGCCAAAACCAATTTTAAATGCAAAAAAAGAACCTACATGAATTTTCGTAGTGTTTTTCTGGCTTCAAGCCTGAAGCACGCTACTAAATTTCCTAAAAAAGGTAGAATTTGTAGTTTAGAAATTAACTCATATTTCTGAATCCTTCATATATTTTGAAAAACTGGAGGAGGCTTTTGTAGATAAAATATCTTCAAGAAAAAACTCTCTTGGCTTTTTAAATACCATCTCGAGATGTCTATAAACTGCATTTGAAAAACATGTATAAAACAGGAAAATTTTGTTTTCTGAAAATAGGGCTGAAATACATCCCTGTATCTCCCAATTTTTTAGAACCTTTGAGAAAAGTGAAAGAGGTTAATGTTACTTGATACGTTATTTAAAATAACCTCTCTCAGTTTCTTAAAATACTTCTCTGTTTACCCAGAAAATTCCCTTGAAGTTCACTGCTCAAAATTCAAAAAACAAAGAAATCCTCATATTTGCTACGAAATTATCAAGTAATTTCACAACATTTCTCTATTTTTTTCCTGTGTAAAATGCTATGAAAATTTGAAAAACTAGAAGATTCATCATTTTGAGTCTGAACGCATGGGGAATGACAACTAACATGGTATGGGACTGATTTGACATGAAACTGCATAAATGAAGGTGATCTCAAAACTTAGGACAGGCTTAAAAATGAAATTTTTTTCCTATACCACCTTGAAATGGCTTACTAGACCTTATCCATTTGGTGAGTGACCTATATGACCCTATCAAGAAATGTTTCACAATTTAATGGGTGATAACAATGGATCCACTTGGGATGGTGTGCCCCTGTGGTACAACAAAGAACTAGTAGTTCCAGTGCCACCTCTATTGGGTTGCTGCCATCTTCAAAGTGAAAACTTGCAACCTGTTCTGACCTGTAACCTTGGCACTGAAAAAATACCTATAGCTTCTAAAGAACTGAATGTACACATGCTGAATTTAAATCTGAAATTGACAAAATGCTTGATCTTCAAGCTTATTTATATACAAATGATCCTACTCTACTTGCTCATCATAAAAACTGAATCAAGTGATCTCACTCTTCCAACGAAGCCAATCAAGAAGTTGAGTACTGGGTATGAACGGACATTCCAATTCTATGATCATAAAGCCATTCTTGAGAGATGACAAGTTGTTCCACCATCTGAATTTTTATGCATAACTGAAAATCATATTGAAATTCATTCCTGTAGGAGACTCCAGTAGAGCTGTGAAAGGATCTTTGAGAGTATGCACGAAAAATTCTTATTGATCAAAAAGAAAGTGTGAGTAAATATGATACTTTGATGGTTTTTCGTTGTTCAGATTCTTCATTATAACCCTTGTGACCTTTCTCAAATAAAAAAGGAAAAATATGTTGATCATTATTTTCATTTGAGAGGAAAAAAAATACATGGACAACCCTTGGACACTTTCAAAAGGAACTGCCCCAACATCTACCGTGGAAATTTCTAAAGGTAATTCTTCATATGATTTAAGAAGCATTATGGAAATTTTGAGGTCTAAAATGGGCCTCCTAAGAAAAATGTACAACAAAAATAAACTTTATAAGAACCAATTTGATTCAAGATGATGATGTCAACCATGGGGGATGATTCACCACTTTTTAAGTAAAAAGGTAAAAATACTAAAAAATAATAAAATAATAAAACTACCTTTTTCAACTTATCTCCCAAATTTTGAGTGGGAGTACTCGTTGGATGCAAAATTTAATTCCTCATCCAAGGAGTACCCATGTTGCATACTTTTGATGGGTCCTTCTACACGAAAAATGATAAACACATGAAAAATGTGATTACAATCACGGTTTCATGTATTTCTCATTTTTCATGTAGAAATACCCATCAAAAGTATGCAACATGGGTACTCCTTGGATGAGAATTAAAATTTTTCATCCAATGAGTACTCCCGCTCGAAATTTGAGTAAAAATTTTGGGAGATAAGTTGAAAATATGAGTTGAAAAAAGTAGTTTTTTTCTTTTTTTTCCCTCTAAAATTTGATGATATAATCAAATATTATTTTATTATTTCCACTATTTTTTATAATTTCCTTAGGAGGCCCATTTTAGACCTCAAAATTCCCCTAATGCATACCCATCTGATTGTCTAAAATTTTCTTTTCAGAATTTCCTTCATTTGATGTAGGCTGATGTAAGGAATGAGATGAAGAATATATTTCTTCCTTTACCTGAGGATTATAGCAATTATCTTCCAGTATTTCCTCTTGTTGTTTGAAATGATTCTCATATTCCTGATGATCAAAAGACTGACAAGTCTGCTGCAAATTTTCATCAAACTCAGAGGATGTAACATGACTGTTATAAATAAACTCGTCTTGGGTTTCATTTTCATCCAAGAGAGAGGCTACTCTTTCTTATTGGTGATGAAAGGGATTGTCATGAAGGGCCTCTAAAATTACCTCATTCATGAACTCATCATCTTCATAACAATTCTCAAATTTTTTAATAAAACTCACACAATGTTTACAACAATCTTTGACTAGCAATAAGGAGGAATGCCATTCTTTTTACATCTCATAAAATGCAACATGGAAATCACCAAGAGAATATAAGGAACCAATTGGCATGCTTTCGTACCAAGACCATGATTTTCCTTCTAAACTGACCATAAACATCTTCATGAGACAATCCTCAGGGAAATGAACCTTAAGTCTGTGTACATTCATATGGAATCTAACCAAATTAAGCATCATTGTCTTTGTTTTCATTTTTAAATATGGGAATATCAATTAACCAATCAACCTTTGGCATAGGATTTGGAAAACGATGGATGTGATACCGATTCATAAGGGCATACCTGGCATTTATTCTTACAATGGAACTCATATTGGAACTTCATCAAGCTACTGATCCTCAAGCAGTGGAGTCACCTTCCAATTGATTATTTGATGTGTGGCGTCACCAGAGCATAAATACAGCCAATTGTATTTAAGTGTCTGCTGATCTCAAACCTTAGAATTGAAACTTTAGCGTTCTTCCGAGGGAAAATTTACACCTTCAGTCACCAGCAACGACGCCAAAATGTTATCACAAATTGAGTCCTATTGGGCTACTGCAATGGTCAACTTGGAGTAACTATTTCAAACTAGATTTTGACTAAAGATTAACCTCTTCATCCTGAGAGGGATCTCTCAAATTATCAAAGGATTTTCAATGAAAACTCTATTAGATGGCTAACTCTATGATAATGACTTGATTGTATATGGTTGCAGGTGGAAAATGTAGAAGGTTTTCTACCACTAGGCTTCTGTAGTTAGTGCTAGGGAACTCAAAGACAATGGATATCCTTATGGAAGTTGAGGCATGTAGATATATAAATGAAAGGAAAACACACACAGAATTTACTCAATAGATAAATGTTCAAAGGAAATCAAAGCATGAGAAACATGAATTCTGAGTAATGAACATTAAGATATTGAAAGTAGGATATTGAGGAAGGTATACAATAGTTTAATGATTGAAGGAAGTCTGAGCATGAGAAGAAAAAATTCTGATAATAAAACATTAACATATTGAAATAAAGTAGCAAGATACATAAAACAAGCTTCATGAAAACATCAAATGAATCTCAAGTGAAAGAGAAATCCCACAACCACAGTCTATTACTGATCAGAACAATTTACAATAGTAGTAGTCACAAGTAACATCTTCCAACCCCTTATAACTCTAAAAATCTCTCATTTATAGCGTGAGGACTCATACAAATGATATTCCACCTTACTCACCTTGAATTCCCACCTTAGAGGCCTATGTCAAACATGATTCTATCACTTGGAGACTTCTTAGGGATATTTCTGTTTTGTAGAGTTTGAATACAAAAAGGACATTTCTTTCATTAATAGTTCAACAAATCAATTTAAGAACCCTTATAAAATGAAACCAAATAATTTTTTGAGTGTAATAGAGTGTTGATGTGTCATTATTCCACGTGGATGTCGAGCTGGACCTCCTCCAACTCGATTTTTTACAATTTTTTCACTAATCTGGTTAGTGAAAATTCTGAGAAATAGGCTTCAAAGATGAGTGTATAATTTCCAAACCCTGATGGATTTTTAGAAACTGAGAGAGGTTTTTGTAGGTGAACCTGTGCTAAAGAAAACAGTGTTTCAGATTTCCAAGAATTTTTTTCATTTGGTTTAAAATCAAACTTGAGGTTGACTTCTAAAGTAGTCATGTACGTAAATTTTCGTAGTGTAGTTTAGTAGCAACTTTTCATAGCACCTATGTTTTAAACACTTTTTCCAATCAGTTTGAATTTTTGGTGCCATGAGCCTTTAAACCATGTTAGGAGGGCTTCATGAAATGTGTCTTCCTACTTTTAAGGAGCTATTTCCATCACACATGATAATGCCTCCATGATGAACTAATGAGATGGATAACTTTGTCGAAGACCAAACCTGCATAAAAAATGTTCCTTTGACTATCTTTGACCTTTAAGTGTGGCTATATGACCTTCAAAACACGTTCAAGATAACAAAATACAACCCAAAGCTCCTTGCTGCAAAAGCAAAGTGTCATTAGGCAATTTCGTAGCGTGGGAAAAATGGATTTTCCATCAATCTTCTTGACTTCTTTGTTGTTCCAACAGCTTCATCATGTCATGACACCTTGCAACCCTCGGTCTCCCTCCTTAAAACATGCCAAAACTATGTTTAAAGACAAAAAATCACCTACATGAATTTTCGTAGAGTTTTTCTAGCTTCAAGCCTAAAGCACACTACGAAATTTCCTAAAAAAGGCAGAATTTGCAGTTTATAAATGAACTCATATTTCCAAATCCTTGATATATTTTGAAAAAATGGAAGAGGTTTTTGTAGATCGAAATTTTTTGAAGAAAAACCTCTCTTGGTTTTTTAAATACCATCTCCAGCTATCAAGAATATGCATTTTAAAAACATGTATAAAACAGGAAAATTCTATTTTTCTGAAAATAAGGCCGAAAGACAGCCCTGTGTCTCCCAATTTGTAGAACCTTTGAGAAAAGTGAAAGCGTTAATGCTATTTTATATGTGCTTGAAAAAAACCTCTCTCAGTTTCTTAAAATACTTCTCTGTTTGTCTAGAAACCTCCCTTGAAGTTGACTGCTCAAAAGTAAAAAAACAGAGAAATCCTTATATTTGCTACGAAATTATGAGGTAATTTCGTAGCATTTTCTATTGTTTTCCTGTGTAAAACGCTACGAAAATTTGAAAAAATGGCAGATTCATCTCAAATCAGTCCCATACCATGTCCCATTCAGGGAAAATTTTAAGAACCCCCCTAAATTTATATATATAATAAATGGGCGAATCCCCATGATACATAGGAAAAATGGAAGGTGATTTTATTAATAATATAATATGTATATATAATTTTTTGGCGAATCTCTCATGAGATTATATTATCTTGTAAAATCATGGTGAATCACCAAGACAAATGGCGAATCACTACTACAAAATGGTGAATCATTGTCTAGTGGAGTTCGGAGTGTTGGTTCCAATGAAGATATGGTAGTTGAACCAGGATTAGAAGGAAGAGAACCACCGAGACCAAGCATGGCAAATGGTGACACTGCCTGCGTGTTCACGACTCCTTCACGCCTTTGCTTCTTTGGTTTTGGTTCGAGTGCACATGTGATGATGAATCCTCGTTGAGCTTGTGGTTATCCTTTCAAGCATATTACAAGTCTTCTTGAAATTTTAACAACTATTCCTCAATAACCTTGAAGTGCTCAGAACCTCTCTCGAATTTTAGCTGAGTCAAATTAGACTACAACAGTTTCCATGATAAGTAAGGAAATTTACTCAACTATACTAATGAAAATCCATACCTCTGGGGTCAGGAGGCGAACCTTCAAACATGTGATCATAACAGATGGGCAAAGGACCACATGGCTGGCTCAGGTGGCGGAGATAATGGCACATCGAGCTATATGGTGGCTGCTAGGGTCTGCTGGCTGTCGGCTAAGGACCATCTAGGAGAAAAATTTTCTCCTATTAATACTACCCACAGGTGGTGGATAAAAATTCCTTAGGAGGCCCATTTTAGACCTCAAAATTTCTCTAGTGTTTGTATGTGGTGCCGCAATATCTCGTAGTTCACATGTTGGATGATTATTGTTGTTCTTAAGTGAATGAACGTCATCTCTCCCCTTAAGATTTTTATATGGGGCATTAATTGACCTTTTTGGTGATGATGTCATAAGTCACTGTGCCCTTAGTAACATTGTGCTTCCTTGAATGGGGTTTTTGTTCATTTTGGAAGGATATAACAAGGACAAATCATTTGAGTGTGTCTTTTCCCCTAATTCAACTTCTCTTGTACTTTTATTTTTTGTCTTGGGCTTACCATCCATATCACCTAATATGTCTTTCTTGCAACTAGCCCAAAAATCATTCCAATTCCTTATGTCTACATTCTGCCGCGCACTATTACCGTCAGGTTCAAGAGATTGATCTCTTTTATTTTTCTCAGGAGGGTATATCCATGAAAATTCAATTGGATGTGCCTTCACCCATGCTTCAAATTGTTTTGTTTTTTTCTAGGTTTTTGTGACATTCTTCATTTTTCTGCCAAAAGTCTATGTAATCCTTCCCAAAAACCGATTCCGTCGGATCCATTTTTCCAATAACACTGCCAGGTTGGCACATTGGATTAGCTATTTACTTCTTCATGTGCCATGGCTCAATAGAATAATGCTATCTTTCTGGAGTTACTTATTTTAGGAATGTCATTTTTAAGGCTTTTTATGAGAAGGATTCATGATGAAGTGTAACAGCTTGCACAATTTTTATGAAAGTAGCTTAACACATTAACCAAAAACTAGCTTGTATCAGAAGACATTACATTCTACATGTTAAGTGTTTGATAAAAGTTCACGTGGATAATAATTTAGAAAAAATATTTGAAGCCTACAAATGTTGTAGTAATGGATTAAAATTTTATGTAGAGTAATGAGAAAATGGTTGTAAAATAATGGATGAGTGAATTGGTTTGATGTAGAGAGAGTTCTATGGAAATTGGAAAAATCCAATCAACAAGCCATATATTATTTGTAAACAAGGGATTACAGCCCATTCATTCAACCAACATGGATCCTTCGCAAAAATTAAAGTATGGCCTCCCTTCCTAGTCTTGTACAAAAATCACTATTTTTGGAATGGATACAAGGACTTTGTTCTTATTGTAACTCGCACAAAGAAACTTACTAACAATGCTAATAATGAATAGGATTCTAAGTCCAAACTAAGTTTTTCTAGAGCTATGGGGTTTAGTTAATTTTAATGAAAATATGAGAAGAAAATTGTTATAAATGATATCCTTGGTTGCAAGCTTTCATGCCAATGCCACCACTCACACAAGAGAAAGACAATCAAATCATGTTTTCGTATTATTTCTTGATTGTTCAAGCTTAGCAATCAAATATGTGGTAAAGGATTTATAGCCTACTATTAATGGTTTCCTATATGTAGTGAGGACACTGAATTAATATTTATTTCCTCTAACTAGATTCCTATTATTTTGGGTTGAGGACTACTTAATGGAGAATATATCATATCTAATACATCCTCAACACTTCCATTATAGAGAATCCATTGAGGGTAAAATTATGTATCTATGCAATTAGCCAAAGAAATTAAGAATACATATATCCTTCAACTCATCCCTTACCCTGTGATTTTTTGGTTATATACCTTCCCATCAACAGTGGCCCACATAAACATTTTCATCACTTAGACATCATTAATGGATACCAAGTTGGTGGTACATATAGATTAATAGGATGTGGCATCAAGGGGAATGGTGTGAGTTGAATTTTCTCAAAATGTATTCCACCATTGTCACACCCATTCACTTAAGTCTCAACAATGTTTTTAATGCTCTACTATTCACAAACCATTTTCATTCCTCCCTCTTTCACACAGAAGACAAGAAATTAAATAAAACAATGTTTAATGGTAAATTGGAACAAATGTTTGAGACATGATCAAATACATCAAGCATGAACATAGAAGCAATTATAGCCTAGATAATTTTCATCCTTTACTTAATAACCAACAATTTCCAAATGCTCATTTAGCTTGAGCTAGTATGCAATTTGTTCTCTTGGTTTCTTTTCTTTTACCATTAAAAATAATTTTATCTTGAACAATTCAATATCTATGATTTTTTAATATATCATTCCAATAATAATAAGGAACATAACACTCAACTCAAAGGTAAAATACAATGTATTGTGCCACACATTAACAATTCAACAACTTGTAGAAGATTGTTATGGTTGTAGGTTCCCAAAAGAATTTTCCCACCAAGTCTACAGTAAGAAATGCAAAAACATAAATCGGATAAATGTCATTGTACATGTACTTTGTGAGTAGAATGTGTAGCACTCAATATTGTTGTGATGATTTGTTAGTTATGCCAATGACTAAGTAAAGGAATGGTGGTTGTGGGTTCATCATCCAAGAATCTAACTAGAAAGAAGAAAATAAGAAATGATTGTAGTGGGTTCATCATGCAATCCTCTTGTATTTATAGATTTTCTTGTGGGGGTTTTCCCTCCTTAATTAATTGAGAAGGGCTCATGGCAACCCCAACTTTGGGCTTTTTGCCCCAGCTGCCCCAAAACTTACCCCATGCTGCCAAAACACTATGTAATTGGGGTTTTCCCCTTTATCAAAGACTATGGCCTACGGGGATTGATAGGCTACTTTGTTCCCTGAGCAATTAATCCATAGGGGACATTACAAACACTCCAAGGTCATCATGTCTCGTCTTGGACACTCATATTTCCATGTCCCATGTCATTGTGTCAGCTGACTTAGGAAACCAGTAATGAGCATTCTCTCGGTTACACCACCCTTATTATAGCACTAAGAGCCCCATTCTATATATTTCCTTTATGAATTGCATGAAAGTTGAAACTAATGTCCTAGTAAGTGCTAATTGTGGTCTTGATTTTCCAGTACAAAATCATAGACTATCACAAAAGTTTAAGATGTGCAAGAGGGCTAGGCTTCAAGATCTTTCTGCAACCTACAAACTCTTACAAGTCGTGTGATACTTTGTGCTGCAATATTATAGTCAAGCTTTTCAGGTTGAAAATGAAAGTAGAAAACAAATTTCTAAGCAATCCGGATTACATAGATCAGAAAATTAGATAAATTTCAGGATTCCGTCATTTAATGATAGTATTATCTTTCTTGTAATTGAAAGAGAAGAAAAGATAGACTCTCCGATAGCGAGAGCATCATCCTTTGCCAGAGGAATTAGTAGATTAATATGTCTATACTAATTGTCAATATAATCTCATATAAGAATAAACATACAAAAATGTATCTATCAGCATTCTAAAATTTAAATAAGGTTATCACCTGTAGAGTCATTGTTCAGCTGCCTAGATGTCTGCACCTGTCCTCCCTTAATAGAAAATAATTGAGGCTCCACTTTGTTAGAAATCCTATATTCGTGAATGAATGGGTTCACAGGTGAAATTCCATCATTTCCCCGTTCTTGGTATGTCTCCTAATTTATTGCTTCATTGACATCTCTCTCTAGTAGTTTTTCCCATAGTGCCGGCTGATAATTCTCTGTTGATTGATTTATGTTTCCCCACATATATGAAATTGCAAGAAATTAGGCCAATTAGTAAAAAAAATTACCACCTATAACTTCTAAGAAATAAGAATAATCTTGCCATTGCCACTCTATTCCAATCCTGAATTTCTCACTGATCGCCAAACATAATAAAATAATATTTTTTTTTCTTCTCATGGATTTTGCAAACTTTTGGCAATAACATCAGCTGTTCCCAGAGTACCTGTATTTCCCAGCGACCTTTTGTCCAATTTCTGAATAATCTGTGTTAAAAGTATGGTTTTAATTTTAAGTACATTTATATATTGATACTTTTGCAATCTACAATGACATCACATGTCTAGATCAGAACCATAATATCATAGACGAAGGCCCAACCAAGTTAAGGAACACAATAACCAAAAGGGATATATCATATTTTTAATTGGCTTTGGATGGTGAGGAACTACATTTTTTATTTCCCAACAGATGATTGTAATGTTAAACAAGTATCTTCTAATCTTTTTCATCCAAGAGTTCTAGATTATTAGTATAAAATGAGCCAAAGTTAATTATGAAAATATTATGAGAAGATAAAATCCCAAAGCGTGACAATTCATTACCATCAGTAGCGTACTTAAAAGGATTCTCGAGATTCTTAGGATCATGCTTGCTGACATCCCAATGCCAAGAGTTGTCCACTGTTACTATTGCTGTAGGATGAACTGCTAAAGATGTGTCACTGACAAATTCTTTAAACTGATGCCTTTTATCCACTACTGATTGTTCCAGAATTTTCCCATTTCTTTTGTGTTTTAATTCTTCTAGCAGAGCCCGTGATTCTACATTGTCAATACCTTGAAAGTTCAAGTCAGAATCTCTTACATCTAGTAGTAGAAATTCTGAGGCTAAAGGCTTGTGCTCAACCACGTTCTGAAGGGATGTTTTAGGAAACTGTTCTAGTGACATTATAGTAGCTTTCGTATTTCTGTCAATATCCTCATCTGTCATTATAATATTCGTTTGTACAAATTTGTTTTTTCTAATCTCTGTATCCAAAAACCTTATTTCATGTTCACTTATATGTGGGTTTGTAATGCCATTATTTTGTACTCGCTGCAGTTCCCCTGGTTTTGTAAATCCTGTTGTCGGGCTATCTGCAAATCTCTGCTCTTGATCAGAAATAAATAGTTCCCTTGAAGATTGAAAATATAAATTCTGATATGAGGTTTTTTCAAGGCCTTTAGAACTTGGGCCTTTTCTATCCTTTTCAAGTTCCCCGTCTTTATGAATTTTGGAAACTTCACTGATAGGAGGAGGAATGTCGGAATCTTCAAGTCTCACATGTTCTACACTGCTCTGTTCTTGAGAAGTGATCATGCATTTTGTCACTTCAGGATGAAAATTATCTACAACAATTGACTCGATTAAGGCTGCAGAAGATGGGTGTTCAAGCATCTTCCCTGTTTCTGGTCCATATGCCAAAGATTGAGGGTCTTCTTTCTGACTGAGAATAGATCCTATAGAATTTTCTGCATGGGACCACCCTTCACCACAAACAGAAGGGTGTGCCACATTATATATCATATCTTGTTCGAAAATAGAAACTTTTTGTTTTGTATTGCCAGAAACTTGATGACCTATTTGAAATAGTTTGTCTGCACATCAAGGCAATAAATTATATAGATTTCTCAAAAATAAGTCAAAACCTTTCCAATTTACTCTGATATTCTTCACCTCAACCAACTATTTTAAAGATTAGAGGACAAGCTACTAATAATACTTTAACTTAAATCATTATTACTATTGAAAACTCAAAATTGTAATTGAGAATATACTCATATCTAGGTCAGTGGCATGCCAATTAGGAAGCAGCAGTTTCATTTATCAGACTAGTATCCTACTAAAATCATTTCATTTGTCTAGCTACTGTTATTCGATGGCATTGTTTTACTCAAATTCCTTTTAGGTGTAAGCATAAATAAGGGTTTCTTGTACATGATAGGCAAGGCTCAATCTAATAAGAAGTAGAAATATGGAGTTTATCTCAGAATAGTTTTAACTTTTAAATTATGCAAGTGAAATAGTTTTGACTGATTTGGAAGTACAGACTACCATTATATGGAAAAAGTTGTTATCATAATATAATTTTTGCAATAATTTAATATAAGATGGATTTTCCAAAAAATGTAATAATAATAGAAAATGAAGAAATCCAAAGCCTGAAATAGAGGCTTGGCTTTTATGATTTCAGCTCCATTCCTAGCACAATACGGATATTTCCAGCACGAGTATGTATTTAAAATTATTATTTACTTATGGCAATAGTTATTTCTTGTAGTTTTATGACATGTCATTAAGGGACAACCTCTTGGGTCAGCTACTAACAATTTCAGGGAACTGATGGCCCTAAATATTACTCTCCAAATTGCTAGAGAAAAGGAATTACAAATACACATATTTATGGTGATTCTTATCAATCAAATGGATGAGAGGTGTGTTCTCAATGAAAAACTGTACTTTTTTTCCACCTTTTCAAGACATCAAAAAATCTTCCAGCATATTCGCTCATCCCTCTTTCCCGCATGTTTACAGGGAGTAGAACCATGACGTAGACAAACTCATGAAAGTTGAAGTGGAAATGGATAGAGGATCTTGAATTTTTTTTTAAAAGACTCTGGAAGGCTCCATAGAATACTTTCACACACACGGCTTAAAATCTAATTAGAGACTAACTATGGATGTTTTCTCTTTTTTGCATAGGAAAACCTACAGTTATGAATTCCTATCAGCACTATTCTAACAATATTTTTTTTTATAAAACCAGTATATGATCTGATATTGCAAGATATTGGGCTGATATGATTTCTACAGGATGACCTCATCTCAAATATAGATGTTTTCTATCTTCTTAACATTTTTGATAATTGTTGATGTTCTCTTTTGCAAAACAGTTTGATCCCCCTGTTCTTTTATGAGGGAAATTTTGGGCCACAAGCATATGCAGTTGTAATTTTGTATATACAATAAAATCACTTGCTTCTTTCTTTGGAAAAAGAAAAAAAAATCATGAAGAGCCAACTAAGATCAAGGAATTGTTTTGCAAGTACCTACAGACCATGTCATGGAGATACTTAGAAAGCAGAAACCTTTTGTAGTTCTCTGGTGGAGAATACTGGCATCATAAATAGATCTTTTCTCTTCATCACAAAATAGGATAACACATCCTGTTAACAGGGGAAAAAAATTCAGTGTTTGGCTACGGCAAGTGCCCAAGGAAAAATCTGTGAAATCTTGGAAGTCAAATTACAATTATTTTGCAAGTACTAGAAGACAAGATATCATTACATTACTCTGCTGGCCAGAATAGAGTTCATGAACGAACTAGGAAATCTAGAGTGACCATTTGAAGGATTATACCATAATCTCCTTATAGAGTTCTATGATGAGTTAGTTGGGCAAGTTACGTCTTTATCCCTTTTATCAAAGAAAATCTCAATCAATGGATGATGAGATTTCTTATGCATTAACTGGGACTTATTTCATGTTCATAATTGTAATTTGTATATACTAGAGAATTAATTTGTTCACCAAAGATCTTCCAACACTATTTTCAAGGCAAGCATGTTGCACATGCATCTTTCTCCTCCTAAACTGAAAGTAAACCACTAACCATCTTAGGTTTGCTCTAAAGGGAAGTTAAGATGCTAATAAATTTGATGCCATCATGGAAAAATACTTCAGATACCCCTTGAAGACAGTTTTTATGATCATGACAATTTTTAAATTAGAATAAATAATTAATTGTCTTGGGTCCAAACCCACATCTTTGGGTCAAAACTCCAACTACTTGGGTAACTTGCCCAACCAACTCCTTTTGGTGGGTTTTCACCTCTCAAAAATTCCTTTGAGCTACCCAAATTCCAACATAGTCCACCAAGAAACAAGCAGGTAATGATGTTATCCCTTGGCCATATGGTCTCAAGCTTCCCCACTCTAGCTTCCTAGTGTCAATCCCCATATCTTGGCTTAGAACCCTACCCTAGAGAATTACCATGACTAGCCTCCTAGTGTAACTAGTGTGGTCAATTCTTAATATTTATTTACTTGGGTAGTTTTCTATAGTCTCTTTCATGGAAAAGACATGTAAAAATTATTTACTTGGGTAGTAAATAATGTAATTTACTACCCAAGTAAATTACATGGATTTTCATGGAAAAGACATGTAATTTATTTACTTGGGTAGTTTGACTCCTGGATTTGTTTGTGGAAGCTACATTTGCAGCCCTTTTTTCTTATATTAAAGCCATATGTATATCATTCCTTTAATAGTTAAAGGAATATGTATTTAAATATATATATATAAACTCCACTTCATAAACTGCTACCCCATTTGAAAACCTTCTTGAAATATTTTTTTCTACCCCTACAACCATCAATACTCATAAAAGGAGACTGTAGGTAATTTATAATCCTAAGGATGATGGTGAAATCAATGAAGAATCTGTGATTCTCCAGAATCCCTTATACAAAATTTTCCCATAGATGGAGAAGGGATTTACAAATATGGTAAGCAAGGAATATAGTACTTCAGTAGACACATATTTATGACATCTCAATTCCTTCACTAATGAGAAGGTGAATGAAAATATTTTCAATGATCATGTTTAACAAATTGAACATGAGAATTTGGAATAGTTGGTGAAGCTGAAGGAAACCACATTTTATCTACTCTATAGTTCTCCATGCAAGTTAGTTGTCAGTGGTCGCTAGGAGAACTTCAACTAATTAATGATCGTCACCCACGCCTATTCATTGTTTCCAAATTGCAAAACTACACACATTGATTTGGGTAATGACCTCTGAATAACAGAGTGCTAAATTATAAGTACAAATTTATGTCTTTCCTTGAAGTTAAATCCCACAAATCCCTAAATCTACAAAGGAATGATACCAATTTGAAGATGGTCTTGAGGCAAACAGGTTGGGCTGCAAACTCTGCCCGAACAACAACCTGAGGTACATTTTTCTTGCATCAAATGTAACTAAGAAATAGGATCTGGACTCTTTCTAACTTCTCCCAATCAACTTGAGTCTTGAAATAAAATTCCATACATTTACTACCTTATTAGTTATACAGTACTACTGAAAAAATCAATCACAACCTCTAATAAGGCATGTTCGTAAGAACAAATCAGTGAATCTTTTATATCCTTTTTCAGTATAGGAAAGTTTAGAAAGATAGTAAACAATACAAATCCATTTCCTTTTATCTATGATATATCAAATCCAAAGGGTATCAACAAATAAATTCTTAATCCTAAAAGGTACTAAATGTGTAAAACAAGCATATTCTATTATGCAACCCAAGTGACCAATTTAAATATGATGAGTGTGCCAATGATTTCTACCAATCATAATATGGCAATATTTCATGTAAAATTTCTATTATTGGCCAGTGCAATATCTAACACCCATTATTATGTAAAATTAGCGCAAAAATTAGTACATCTTGCTCATAATTTTTTTTCATTAACAAGCATGTAAGCAACTTGTATTTCTAGTTGTATAACTTCATCTTTACTATATGCAAGATAATCTCAATAGTGGAAGTAAAGAGGAAATGTTCCTGGGTTACAAATCCATTTTTTTGCCTTGTCCATTTAAGTTGAAATTGCTAGATATTGACACTCTTTGTAAGCACTTTACCATCTTGTGGATCATAGAATATCTCAATCAGAATGATAATGCACCTTATATCTTTGAACATTGTATAAAAACCTTGGAAATAAAAGCTATGAAGCAAACCCAACAATGATTCAAAACAAATGAACGTATATACAAAATTTGCAATTTGTACCAAAAATATGATTATACAAGTTGTATCCAACAAGGTTTCTGCAGTCAAGCAAAGCTAAGAAAGAGTAATGCTCGGAGTACTTACCAATATGCTTGACAATGGGAGCAGCTTTAAGCCCAGTTGTTGTTAAACCTTTAGACATTGTTTTTCCTTTTATTTTGCAAACCTTTCATTGAAGTCAAAAATCAATACCTAGAATCCAAGTTGATACTTGCCCTCAAATTGTTGGTGTATTTGTGGGGATGCTTAGACCATTTCCATTAGTGACATTCATCCACATTGCCTCTGTTTTATTGCTTGGTTTAGTGTTGTCACTATAAATCAAGGGATAACTAAATATTTTTACTTCAATACTTGCAATCAAATTGTTGTTGTATTTGTGGGGATGCTTAAGGCCATTTCCATTAGTGACATTCATCCACATTGGCCTTTTTTTATTGCTTGGTTTAGTGGGAAATACCTTACTAGTAGTAATAACTAGTCTACCTTGCCTCAAACAGGAGCACATTCGACGAAGGACACACCCACACTGTAGATTTGAACTCACGTCAAACTTTTGCTTCCACATTTACCCAAGTTTAAATGTTTATGACTCAGTTACTCAAAATTTATCTTAAGAAACTGCTGAAATGAATTGCAGTCAATGCTTAATAAGCAGATAATGAATCACCAATGGAGGAGGTATCTGCAGGGATGGCTGCAGGTAATGAATATATTAAGGGCTACACTAAGCAGTCTACAACACCTCCATTGCCATCTCAACCTTTGCAATATATGAAAAATTTCCAATCTCATATTGTTGGGCCTGGACCTCCAATGCAAAGCTTTTAGATTTTTCTCCATATTATCAAATTTATCCTAGAAGTCCTCTTTAATAGCTCAGTTGAGGACCTAATTGAATGACAGGAGATGACATGGCACATTTAGGTAATACGTGAATGGGGAAGATGATCTAGAGAGCTAGCCACTAATTGGAGTAATCGAGAGACCTTTGAGAGTCAACACTGAGCATGACCTAAGAGACTGAATGAGGTAATGACCTCCGAAGAACAAAGTGATAACTTCTAAGTACAAATTTATGTATTTCCTTGAAGCTAAATCCCACAAATCCCTAAATCTGCACAGGAATGATACCAATTTGAAGATGGTCTTGAGGAAAACAGGTTGGGCTGCAAACTCTGCCCGAACAACAACCTCAGGTACATTTTTCTTGCATCAAATGTACCTAAGAAATAGGATCTGGACTCTTTCTCACTTCTCCCAATCAACTCGAGTCTTGAAATAAAATTCAATACATTTACTACCTTATTAGTTATACAGTACTACTAAAAAAATCAATAACAACCTCTAATAAGGCATGTTCATAAGAACAAATCAGTGAATCTTTTATATCCTTTTCTAGTATAGGTAATTTCAGAAAGATAGTAAACAATACAAATAGATTTCCTTTTATCTATGATATATCAAATCCAAAGGGTATCAACAAACAAATTCTTATTCCTAAAAGTACTAAACATAGAGAGAAACTAAGCCAGAGTCAAAGAATGACTTCCACCACCACTGCCAATCCTCCACACATAGGTGCATGTATGTAAGAACCACGGAGACTTAGCACACACAATAAGAAGTAGGACAATCACAACAAATAGGAAACCAAAAACATAACAAAACCTTCCCAGACAGATGTTAGACATGATGAAGAAGAGCTCAATGAAGAGGGTCCCGAAAGGCAAGGTACCTGCTCAAAAGACAAAGGAAAAGAAGCCATGAGGGGGATCTGGTTGTTTATTATGTAACAACAATGAAAGTGGTGAAAGCTATCCTTGAGGTAAGAATGTAAGTAAGAGAAACCCTGAAATGAAAACGTCACTACTAATTTGATGATATATGCAACAAATTTCACTCACCAACATAAGAAAATCGAGCAACCAAGCGAAGATATAGTCCTGGTGGTAACTTAAATTTGTTTACCAGCACTCTTTCTAGCCCATCGTATACTGGCATAGCAAAAACCTGCAATTTTACGAGGCAATATCAAAAGCACAAACCTTGACATGGAAATAGAAATGACTGTTTGTGGTTGGTAAGAAGTAAACTGTTTGATTGAATGGTGCAAATTAGTTAAGAGTCAAGTTATTGGAGCTAGTATAAAATGTACTAGAGTGCTAGCAATAATTTCAACAACTAGAAAAATACCTGATAGCTTCCAATAACATGTATTCCCACCATCATATTTGTTGTTGCAATGAGCCAATTTGGTTTTTTTAGTGTCAAGAGTAAATTGTCAGAAACAGTCTGACCGAAGGCCCAGTAACCCACTATAGCTACTGGGAAGTAACAGAGAGCAATAATAAAATATGAAAACATAACACCCCGCCACATGGGGATCTTATATGGCCTTTCTGGTGATGAAGGAATGGTAGCTTGGATCTCCAGAGCAACATTATGTCCAGCATATGAAAATCCAATTACTCCCAAGGAATTAAGAACACGAAACACTGTGGTGGCTGGTGTTTCATGTAAATACGCATAGCTTACATCTTCCACTCTACCATGATAAACGCAGGCTACCCAAGAAATGGTGGAGTAGCTACACAAGATCCAGATGAACAAAGTCAAAATTGGATTCCTGTTCATTCCCACCATACTTCTAAATAATCCAATACTTGTATCAATAAATGATATTTGACATTTAAAAAACATATGAATGTCAAAGAAAAACATTGGAATGAGTTTACAAGCTATTTCCATCCCTAAGTCTAGTCCTTTAAATTTTTGGACAAGCTAAATACTCGCCCTCTTTGAGATTTTGGAATAGTATATGTCTCTAATGATAGTAAAGAGTATATCAAAAAGTAGGTATAAACAAATAATAATACATGTTTTAGTACTAGGGATACCACCTATTTCCTATTACAGTCTACGGAAATAGAAACTAATAGACTCCTATCGATGAAATTGCAGAATGCATACCATAGAGACATAAGTGCTGCAGCCATTGAGACCCCTGCCATAGAACTCAGATTGGGTAACAGTGCTAAAAGGTAGTGAATACAACTGAAAATTAGGATCCAGTAAGACTGCCTCAGTGGTTTACAACTTCTGCACACTGTTTCGTGAAATTTCTTTAATGATTGTCCACCAGTAACCATATAAACTATGTTCACACCAACTTCAACCATCAAATTCGGGGGAACAAGAATCCATAGGCCAACCTTCTCTCCAAACGCATGCTGTGCTAACTCGTGATATCGATCGAAGTGCTTTCCTAGGACGATTTCATGCATCTCTACCAGCTGCCAGAGTGTAAATAAGGTAACCAACCAAGAAATCACATGTACCAGAATACCTGGACCCCTGCACATGAAAAGACTTCATAATATTACCGGATATTGTATGGCTTCAGCTCTGGTCCCAAAAAAAATCCACCCAAAACCCTCCATTTCCCTGTAAATCTCGGCGTATGCAACCCAAAACCAGCATCATCACCGTAAATCTCCATTGCCCTGTAAATCTGGGGCATATGCAACCCAAAACCACTGTAAATTTGGGGCATATGCAACCCAAAACCAGCATCGATCAGCGTAAATCTGAGGCGTACGCTACCCAAAACCAACATCATCGGGGCGAATGCAGATCCAAAACCCTCCAACTTGGTAAATCAGGGGCGAATACAACCCCATAAAATCACAGACCAGTGAATCGAAGGTGAATCCGACAATTTATGTTTTATCCGCACTTATTTTTTTTGGCTAAACCATAATAATTATTTATTTTTAAAATAATTTTGGGGCTATTTATACAAAACTATACAAAATAGGTTTTATATAAAAAATTCGCCCCTCTAAAATCTAAAACCCCTTAAATTTCGCCCTTGGGATAAAATTCGCTCCTAAAATTTTCCCTGTTGGGCGCCATCACAAGACTCGACCCGACCCGTACGAATGTGTTTCCTTGGGCGGCTTCACACGACAAGACTCGATCACAACGCGGCACGACTACCTCATACGACGCAACACGTCGAATGATGCCATAGGGGAGAAAATGGTAAACGGGCTACCCAAATGTGCACAAGGCACTTGGGTGGTCACAACTTAGCAAAACTGATATGGGAACCCTCAAACGAAACAACCCGACCCGAATGCGCTTGGTCGAGTGACCTCACACGGCGCGACACGACGCACCCGATCGAATGATTCCATAAGGCAGCAAATGGAAAACGGGCCACCAGAACGTGCACAAGATAGCACTCGGGCGGTCACAACTTAGCAAAACTGATACGGGTAGCATCGAACGAAACGGCCCGACCCGACCCGAATGCCCCCGGTCGGGCGACCTCACATGGCGCGACACGGCGCGCCCAACTGAACGATGCCACAAGGGAGAAATCAGAAAATGGGGTGCTTGAACGTGCACAAGGCACCCAGGCAGTCACAACTTAGAAAAACTGATACGGGCGCCCTCGAACGAAAAAATCCGACTCGAACGCACTCGGTCGAGTGACCTCACACGGCGCGACACGAAACGAATCGACGAACAATGCCACAAGGGAGAAAATAGCAAATGGGCCACTTGAACGTGCATAAGGCACCCGAGCAGTCACAACTGAGCAAAATTGATATGGGCGCCCTCGAACGAAATGACTCGACCTGAACGCGCCCGGTCGGGCGACCTCACACGGCGCGACATGGCGCACCCAAACGAATGATGCCACAAGGGATCAAATGGAAAACGGGCCACCTGAACGTGCACAAGGCACTCGGGCAGTGATCACAACTTAGCAAAACTGATATGGGCACCTTCGAACGAAACGGCCCGACCCGAACGCGCTCGGTCGGGCGACCTCACACGGTGCGCCCAAACGAACGATGCCACAAGGGATCAAATGGAAAACGGGCCACCCGAATGTGCACAAGCTGGCACCCGGGCGGTCACAACTTAGCAAAACTGATACGGGCGCGCTCGAACGAAACGACCTGACCCGACCGCACCTGGTTGGGCGACCTCACACGGCGAGACATGGCACACCCAAATGAATGATGCCACAAGGGATGAAATGGAAAACGGGCCACCCAAACGTGCACAGGGAAAACGGAAAATGGCAAACGGGCCGCCCGAATGTGCACAAGGCACCCAGGCAGTCACAACTTAGCAAAACTGATATGGGCACCCTCGAACGAAACGGCCTGACCCGACCCGAACGCGCCTGGTCAGGTGACCTCACATGGCGCGACACGGCGCGCCCTACTGAACGATGCCACAAGGGAGAAAATGGAAAACGGGCCACCCGAATGTGCACAAAGCACCCGAGCAGTCACAACTTAGCAAAACTGATACAGGCACCCTCGAACAAAACGACCCGACCCGAACGCGCCCGGTCGAGCGACCTCACACGGCACGACACGAAACGGACCGATGAACGATGCCACAAGGGAGAAAACAACAAATGGGGCACCCGAACGTGCACATGGCACCTGAGCGGTCACAACTTAGCAAAACTGATACGGGCGCCCTAGTCGAACGAAACGACCCGACCTTAATGCGCCCGGTCGGGAGACCTCACACGACGCGACACGACGTGCCCGAATGGATGATGCCACAAGGGAGAAAATGGAAAACGGGGCACCTGAATGTGCACAAGGCACCCTGGTGGTGATCACAACTTAGCAAAACTGATACGGGCGCCCTCGAACAAAACAACCTGACTCGAATGCGCCCGGTCGGGTGACCTCACACGACGCGACACGGCGCACCCAAACAAATGATGCCACAAGGGATAAAACGGAAAACATGACACCCAAATGTGCACAAGCTGGCACCCGAGTGGTCAAAACTTAGCAAAATTGATACGGGTGCCCTCGAATGAAACGACCCGACCCGAACGCCCCCGATTGGCCGACCTCACACAGTGCGACACGACGCACCCAAACGAACGATGCCACAAGGGATCAAACGGAAAACGGGCCACCCGAATGTGCACAAGGAAAACAGAAAATCGAAAATGGGCCACTCAAATGTGCACAAGGCACCCGGGCGGTCACAACTTAGCAAAACTGATACGGGCGCCCTTAAATGAAATGACCCAACTCGAACGCCCTTGCGACCTTGCACGACACGACACAACGCGCCCGACCGAATGATGCCACAAGGGAGCAAATGGAAAATGGGCCGCTCGAACGTGCACAAGGCACCTGGGCGGTCACAACTTAGTAAAAATGATACCGGTGCCCTTGAATGAAACAGCCCGACCGAATGAAGGCACAAGGGGGAAAACGACAAACGGCCTGCACGAATGTGCACAAGGAAACTGTGCTGTCACAACTTAGCAATTTTTATACAGCTGCCCTTAAATGAAATGGCCCGACCCGAACGCGTTTGGACGGGCGCCCTCACATGGCTCGACACGACATGCATGACCGAACGAAGGCACAAAGGAGCAACAGGAAAACGGGTCGCACGAACGTGCACAGGGCACCCGTGTGGTCACAACTTAGAATATTTGATACGAGTACTGCCCTCAACCGAAACGACCAGAACCAAACGCGTTTGGGTTGGCAGGTGCTCTCAACCGAGACGACCCGACCCGAACGCGTTTGGGCAGGTGCCCTCAAGCAAAACGACCCGACCCGAACGGGTTTGGGTGGGCACCCTCAAATGAAACGACAAACGGGCCGCACGAACGTGCACAAGGCACCCATGTGATCACAACTTAGCAAATGGGTTAGGGTAGGGGGTTAAATGGGTTAGGGTTTTAGGGGGTTAAATGGGTTAGGGTTTTAGGGGGTTAAATGGGTTAGGGTTGGGAAATAGGGTTTAAGGGGTTAGGGGTTAAGGGTTTAGAGGTTTAGGGTTTAGGGCGTTAAATGGGTTAGGGGTTTAGGGGTTTAGGGGGTTAAATGGGTTAGCGGTTAAGGGTTTAAGGGTTAGTGGTTAAGGGTTTAGAGGTTTAGGGTTTAGGGGTTAAATGGGTTAGGGGTTTAGAGGTTTATGGTTTAGGGGGTTAAATGGGTTAGGGGTTAAGGGGTTATAGGTTTAGGGTTCAGGGGGTTAAATGGGTTAGGGGTTTAGGGGTTAGGGGATTTAGCAGTTAAGGATTTTAGGGGTTAGAAGTTAGGGGCTAATGGGGTTAGGTTTTAGGGGGTTATATGGGTTAGGGGTCGAGAATTAGGGTTTAAGGGGTTAGGGCTAAGGTTTTAATGGTTTAGGGTTTAAGGGGTTAGGGGTTGAGGGTTAATAGGTTTAGGGTTTAGGGGGTTAAATGGGTTAGGGGTTTAAGGGGTTAGGGGATTTAGCAGTTAAGGATTTTAGGGGTTAGAAGTTAGGGGCTAATGGGGTTAGATGGGTTAGGGGTCAAGAATTAGGGTTTAAGGGTTTAGGGTTAAGGCCGGTTTAATGGTTTAGGGTTTAAGGGGTTAGGGGTTAAGGGTTTAAAGTTTTAGGGTTTAGGGGGTTAAATGGGTTAGGGGTTAAGGGTTTAGAGGTTTAAGGTTTAGGGGTTAAATGGGTTAGGGGTTGGGAATTAGTTTTTAAGGGGTTAGGGGTTAAGATGATAGTTTCATTGGTCTCTGTTTGTGCACATTAGTTGCTTATTCTTTGCGTCTCAATGTAACAATTTTGTAAGTATTGTTTCTTTTTGCCATGTCTTCTTTATTTATTAATTTATAGTATTTGTTAGCCATTTCTTTACATTTATTGATGACCCGAACGTGCCCGGTCAGGAAACCTCGCACGGCGCGACACGATGCGCCTGACCGAACGATGCCACAAGGGAGCAAACAACAAACGGGCCGCCCGAATGTGCACAAGGCACCCTAGCAGTCACAACCTAGAAAAACTTATACTGGTGCCCTTGAAAGAAACGAATCGAACCGAACGCGTCCGATTGGGCGACCTCACGGGCGGTCACAATTACTTAGAAAAACTGATACGGGCGCCCTCAAACGAAACGACGTGAACCAAACGCGTCCGGTCGGGCACCCTCGCACTGCGTGACACGACGTGCCCAACCAAACGAATATGCCACAAGGGAACAAAATGAAAATGGGATGCCCGAACGTGCACAAGGCACCTAGGCGGTCACAACTTAGCAAAACTGATACGGGCGTTCTCGAACAAAACAGCCCAAATGGAACGCGCCCAGTCGGGCGACCTTGCACGGCGCGACACAGAACACCCGCCCGAATGATGCCACAAGGGAGCAAACTGATACGGGCACCCTCGAATGAAATGACCCGACCCGAATGTGCCCAGTCGGGTGACCTCACAGGGTGCGACACGACGCGCCTGACCGAACGAATATGCCACAAGGGAGCAAATAGCAAACGAGCCGCCTGAACATGCACAAGGCACCTGGGCGGTCACAACTTAGCAAAAATGATACGGGTTCCCTCGAACAAAATGGCCCGACCGGAACGTGCCCGGTCGGGCGACCTCGCACGGCGCGACACAGCGCGCCCAAACGAACGATGCCATAAGGGAGAAAATGAAAAATGGGCTACCTGAACGTGCACAAGGCACTCGAGCGGTCACAACTTAGCAAAACTGATACAGGCACCCTCGAACGAAGCAGCCTGACCTGAACGCGCCCGGTCGGGCGACCTCACACGGCGCAACACGACGCGCCTAACCGAACAAATATGACACAAGGGAGAAAATAGAAAACGGGTCATCTGAACGTGCACAAGGCACCTGGGCGGTCACAACTTAGCAAAACTGATATGGGCACCCTCGAACAAAACGGTCTGAACCGAACGCGCCCGGTTGGGTGACCTGATCACATGGCGCGACACTGCGCGCTCAACCGAACGATGCCACAAAGGAGTTGCAAATGGAAAATGGGCCGCTCGAACTTTCACATGGCACTTGGGCAGTCGCATGAACTTATAAAAACTAATAAAAGCACCCTTGAACGAAACGGCCAAAACCGAACGCGCCCGGTTGGGCGACCTCACATGACGCGACAGGGCACGCCTGACCGAACGATTCCACAAGGGAGAAAAATGGAAAACAGGCCGCCCGAACGTGCATAAGGCACCCTGGTGGTCACAACCTAGAAAAATTGATATGGGCACCCTCGAAGGAAACTGCCCGAACTGAATGCGCCCGGTAGGGCAACCTCACACGGCGCGACACCGTGCACTCGACCGAACGATGCCACAAGGGATAAAATGAAAAATGGGCTGCCCAAACGTCCACAAGGCACCCAGGTAGTCACAACTTAGAAAAACTGATATGGGCGCCCTGGAACGAAACGACCCGACCCTAGCGCCCGGTTGGGCGACCTCACACGGCGCGACACGACGTGCCTGACCGAACGAATATGCCACAAGGGATCAAACAAAAAATGGGTCATCCGAACGTGCACAAGGCACCTAGGCGGTCACAACTTAGCAAAACTGATACGAGTAGCCTCGAACAAAACAGACCGAACCGAACGTGCCCGGTCAGGCGACCTCACATGGCGCGACACCGCGTGCCCGACCGAATGATGCCATAAGGGAGCAAACTGATACGGGTGCCCTCGAACGAAACGACCCAAACCGAACGCGCCTGGTCGGGTGACCTCACATGGTGCGACATGATGCGCCTGACCGAATGAATATGTCACAAGGGAGCAAACAACAAACGGGCCGCCCAAACGTGCACAAGGCACCCGGGCGGTCACAACTTAGCAAAACTGATACGGGCGCCCTCGAACAAAACGGCCCGACCCGAATGCGCCCAGTTGGGCGACCTCACATGGTGTGACACAGTGCGCCTGATCGAACGATGCCACAAGGGAGAAAATGGCAAACAGGTCGCCCGAACCTGCACAAGGCACCTGGGTGGTCACAACTTAGCAAAACTGATACGGGCGCCCTCGAATGAAATGACCCAACCTGAACGCGCCTGGTCGGGTGACCTTACATGGCGCGACAGGACGCGCCTGACCGAATGAATATGCCACAAGGAAGAAAACAACAAACGGGTTGTCCGAACATGCACAAGGCACCTGGGCGTTCACAACTTAGCAAAAATGATACAGGCACCCTCGAACAAAACGACCCGAACCGAACGCGCCCGGTTGGGCGACCTCACATGGCGCGACACCACGCGCCCGACCGAACGATTCCACATGGGAGTTGCAAACGGAAAACGGTCCGCCTGAACGTGCACATGACACTTGGGTGGTCACATGAACTTAGAAAAACTGATACGGGCGCCCTCAAACGAAACAACTCGAACCGAACGCACCTGGTCAGGCGACCTCACACGGCGCGACAGGGTGCGCCCGACCGAACGATTCCACAAGGGAGAAAAATGGAAAATGGGCCACCCGAACGTGCTCAAGGCACCTTGGCGGTCACAACCTAGCAAAACTGATACGGGCGCCCTCGAACAAAACTGCCTGAACCGAACGCGCCCAGTCAGGCGACCTCACACGGCGTGACACCGCGCGCCCGATCGAACGATGCCACAAGGGAGAAAACATAATACGGGCCACCTGAACGATGCCACAAGGGAGAAAATAGAATACAGGCCGCCCGAACGTCCAAAGGGCACCCGGGTGGTCACAACTTAGCAAAACTGATACGAGTGCCCTCGAACGAAAAGACCCGACCCTAATGCGCCCAGTTGGGCAACCTCACACAGCGCGACACGACGCACCTGACCGAAAGAATATGCAACAAGGGAGCAAACAATAAACGGGTCGTCCGAACGTGCACAAGGCACCCGGGCGGTCACAACTTAGCAAAACTGATACGGGCGCCCTCAAACAAAACGACCCGACCCGAATGTGCCCGGTCGGGCGAGCTCGCACGGCGTGACACAGCGCGCCCGACCAAACGATGCCACAAGGGAGAAAATGGAAAACGGGCCGCCCGAACGTGCACAAGGCACCCGAGTGGTCACAACTTAGCAAAACTGATACAGGCGCCCTCGAATGAAATGGCCCGACTCGAACGCGCCCGGTCAGGCAACCTCACACAGCGCGACACGATGCGCCTGACCGAACGAATATGACACAAGGGAGAAAAAAAAAAACAGGTCGTCCGAACGTGCACAAGGCACCCGAGCGGTCACAACTTAGAAAAATTGATACGGGCGTCCTTGAAAAAAACGACCTAAACCGAACGTGCCCGGTCGGGCGACCTCACATTGCGCGACACCGCGCGCCTGACCGAACGATGCCACAAGGGAGTTGAAAACAGAAAACGGGCCACCTGAATGTGCACACAACACTTGGGAAATGACATGAACTTATAAAAACTGATACAGGCGCCCTCGAACAAAATGACCTAAATCGAACGTGCCCAGTCGGGCGACCTCACACGGTACGACAGGGCACGCCCGACCGAACGATTCCACAAGGGAT
The DNA here is from genome assembly GCA_034641835.2 of Pinus albicaulis. Classification (NCBI taxonomy): domain Eukaryota; kingdom Viridiplantae; phylum Streptophyta; class Pinopsida; order Pinales; family Pinaceae; genus Pinus; species Pinus albicaulis. The sequence goes on along the minus strand of CM076575.1, from coordinate 1,514,655,138 downwards.
AAAAATGACAAACGGGTTGCCTGAACATGCACAAGGCACCCTGGCAGTCACAACCTAGCAAAACTGATATGGGCGCCCTCGAACGAAACTGCCCGAACCGAACACACCCGATCGGGCAACCTCACACGGCACAACACCGCGCGCCCGACCGAATGATTCCACAAGGGAGAAAATGGAAAACGGGCCGCCCGAATGTCCACAAGGCACCTGGGTGGTCACAACTTAGCAAAACTGATACAGGTGCCCTCGAACGAAATAGCCCGACCCGAACACACTCGATCGGGTGACCTCACACGGCGCGACACGACGTGCCTGACCGAACGAATATGCCACAAGGGAGCAAAGAGAAAACGGGCTGTACGAACATGCACAAGGCACCCGGGTGGTCACAACTTAGAAAAACTGATACGGGCACCCTCGAACAAAACGGCCCGAACCGAACGCGCCCGGTCGGGCGACCTCACATGGCGCAACACCGTGCGTCCGACCGAACGGTGCCACAAGGGAGATGAAAATGGAAAACAGGCCACCCGAACGTGCACACAACACTCAAGCGGTCACATGAACTTATAAAAACTGATACAGGCGCCCTCGAACGAAACGACCCAAATCGAACACGCCCGGTCGGGCGACCTCACACGACGCGACAGGGCGTGCCCGACCGAACGATTCCACAAGGGAGAAAAATGAAAAACGGGCCACCTAAACATGCACAAGGCACCCTGGTAGTCACAACCTAGCAAAACTGATACGGGCGCCCTCGAATGAAACTGCCCGAACCAAACGTGCCCGGTCGGGTGACCTCACACAGCGCGACACGATGCGCCTGACCGAACGAATATGCCACTAGGGAGAAAATAGAAAACGGGCCGCCCGAATGTGCACAAGGCACCCAGGCAGTCACAACTCAGCAAAACTGATACGGGTGCCCTCGAAAAATATGGCCTGAACCAAACGCGCCCGGTTGGGCGACCTCGCACGACTCAACACGGCGCGCCTGACCGAACGATGCCATAAGGGAGCAAAGGGAAAACGGGCCACCTGAACGTGCACATGGCACTCGGGCAGTCACATGAACTTAGCAAAACTGATATGGGCACCCTCGAACGCGCCCGGTGACAACTTAGAAAAACTGATACGGGCGCCCTCGAACGAAACGACCCGAGCCGAACGCGCCCAGTCGGGTGACCTAACACTGCGCGACCCGACGCGCCCAGTCGGGTGACCTAACACGGCGCGACCCGACGCGCCCAAATGAACGATGCCATAAGGGATCAAATTACAGTAAACAGGCCACCTGAACATGCAGTACAAGGCACCCAGGCGGTCACAACTTAGAAAAACTGATATGGGCGCCCTCGAATGAAACGGCCTGACCTGAACGTGCCCGGTCGGGCGACCTCAAATGGTATGACACGACGCACCCGATCGAACTATTTCATAATATATTTTTAAGAAAATGCTCTCAACTAGCTCAATCATTTACAAATAATCTCAAGAAGGTATATCCTTTATTTCTGAGAAAGGTTTTTTTAAGTGTCAAGAAAAACTCTCATACATAGGGATTTTCGGCTTTAAAGGAAATATTGTACTTTTTCCTTATTATGTGTTGGATAAATTCTTTGTAGCAAAGGTGTGTCACCAATGTAAATCCCTAAAACACTTTTTAAATAAATACCAAGAAACTACGATGCATAAACTTTTGTTTGAACTAAAGGAGATTGATGATTATTCCTTTACCATTCAACTCAAACATGAGATAACTATAGAATGGGAATTCGTTGAAAAATGGCTAAAGAAAAAAACACAAAGGAATAACTGTCTAAAAAAACTCAAAATAAAACCGTCACAATAGCGACACAGCTTTTATCCGTCACAATTACGACAATTTCGCCCAGATCGTCGCAATAGCGACGCTTGCCTCTTACCGTTGCAATAGCGACACTTGCCTCTTACCGTGGCAATAGTGACGCTTGCCTCTTACCGTCGCAATTGCGACACTTTTTCCCAGACTGTTGCAATAGCGACGCTTGCCTCTTACCGTCGCAATAGTGACACTTGCTCTTAGTCGTCGCAATTCCGATACTTTCACCCAAACTGTCGCAATTCCGACGCTTCTCTACAAGTGTCGAAATACCGACACTTACCTCTAAGTGTCGGTATTGCAACACTTGTAGAAAAGTGTCAGAATTGTGACAGTTGTGGGCGGGATTCGAAAAATTGATAAAATTTGGGGAAATTTCCGACATTTGGTCAAAAGTGTCTGAACCAAAGTGTCGGAATTTCCGTCAAATGTACTAGTGTATATTGTTCCTCTTTCACATCAAAGTGGCTTTATTTTCCCTCCTAACCTGATCCCTTTTCACACTAGGATTTGTTTTATTGTCTTTCGACTCTTCTACTGCAAAAATGGAGCAATTATAATATTCCAACTAGTAGTGGCTAATTGGGAATATTACATGTAAAATGCTACAACCCTGTGCCACTGTACCCTCAATGAAAAATTACTGTCTCATTGTTCCAGGGTACACTCCTTATGTGCAGCTAATTCCATATGGAAATGCTAATGAACAAAACAAATCCATCCCTAGCCTTCCCTTCTCTGCTACGCGGTCCCTCTAGCAATTCGATAATCCCATTTCATGCAGTCACTCACCTTCCAAGTTCCCTGGCATCCCCTATCTTGGGAAATCCATCCCTTGGTAAAGCTTCATCACATCAGAAAATACAAAAACCAAGGCATATACCTGCCTCAAAACCATCATACCGGTAATAGCATGAACATGGAAATCAATGGACACTATTGGCTACCAGTGTCCCACAATGGCCCTGCTCTTGAACTGCTTTACTAGTATACTGTTGTCTATTTCAATTCCTTTTACTATCGCTTCTAGTTCTTGCAGTCAGTTTCAACCACCCAACCGGGAATTTCGTGCTTCCTGTACCAAGCACATAAATTCCATTAGGTTCAAAATAAATTGAAATAACTTCAAATCATACCTCATTGGTAGCTCGTCAATAAGGTACACTTGCAATCCTATTTACTTCCTGTCACAACAAGTCAAACCAGTTGTTTGATCAAATCATCATGTATAAACATATCACATCTGATTAGCTCAAAACACAACCATCATAGGTCAAAATCATGAATCACATGCAATCATCATAAACAATAATCATAAATCACATGTAACCATCATAAGTGAGAATCATAGATCACATGCATAACAGAATTGAAATAAAATACTGATACTTATCCTTCGTCGATCCTTACTTTTGCCTTTGTTCTTTCTGTACACACACCAGATCGATTGCCACATTTGCCAAGCACCCAATGCCTTTGATTCTCTTCAATCATGTATACATATAGAGAGTGTACATCACAACACGTACACCCACATATGGCATATAACACCATACAATACACACACCCACACCGGCATATGACACATACACCTACACCTGATGTACAATACAACACAATATATATTCCTACATCGGCATACAACACATAACCCTACACCCAGTGTACAATAAAACACAACACACACACTTAGATCCGGTGTACAACAAAACACAATACATATACATATTCAGAGTACTACACAATGAATACACATGCACAATACCATGACTACACCATGCAAAATGTACATAGTACCGCATGACCTCAACACAACATGTACAACATGCACACGATACCACATTTATACCAGTACCATATGCACAACATGTGCACAATACCATATGTACACAACATTACCTGCACAATGTGTGCACACCATCACATGTGCACGACACCACCTGCACAACATTACACAATGCCAAATGTACACCGCACCACATGTACAATGTGTACAAAATACCACATGTAAATAAAACCACATGCACGACATGTAAATGACACCACATGTACACAACGCCATATGCACAATGTTGTCCATGACAGCCCCTCATTTAAATTTTCGATCTTCAATTCCTTCCCGCTCAACCTTCGAGTTCCCTATTCTGGCTTAATGCATTCATTTTGCTGACTGTTATCTATCCCTCACCCCGAGAGCACGTCATAAAACATTACGGGTGCGTATCCGAAATCATAAAGGGTCTAGCCCCTTTAGCCGCAGCCCCCTGTATCTTACTGTCCACATGAACAGAGCCCATGACTGAGTGCTAAGTCCTAAAAGCGCCTAACGCACATGTTCATCGGGCGCGTTCCATGCCGTCCGATTAAACATAAACCGACGGCCCATAGTTCTATTCACTTTGGTGGTCCCCGCGCCTTCAAAACCAGCTGATTATTATGCACCGCTCATTAGAGGCAGGTGGTATTCCCCCTTCGGCCAGCGATTCCATACGCTGCGCGACAAGTGTCCCTCTGTACGTCCCAAAACCGCTTCCATTTCGCGCGTTATTGTTCGGTCAATGGACGTGCAGCAGAATCTACGGGAGCCGTCCGATTTACAAAGCATCATCCGACGGTCGTCTTGCTTGAAAGTTGTGCATGAGTTAAGCCTAGTATATCTCGCCCATGGCCCACCGTTCCATTGCCCTCGAAGCATTTGTAGCCGTAGATCTTATTTTGAAATCGAACGGTCGGTATTGAAATTCCCCGTCGGTTGACCGAGTCCGCCTCCACATCGCCCCTTTCGTATGATCTCTTGTACGCCCACGTGTCATTCGCGTTCGTCCCCACCTTTTCCATACATCGCTTACGCGTCTATTTTGTCTGTTTCCACCTCGTTCACACAGCGTTGTCCCACTGTGTTTTCGTTGTCACCCTTCATTCCTTCGTCACCCTGCTTCTCCTCATCGTTTCGCTCAGTCCATATCACCATCTCCGCAATCATCACCACCCTCATCGTCCCCATCTGGTTTTCTTTAATGTGTTTGTGGGTTTTGCAAGTGTCTCATGCCGGAGAACTATCGTAACTTGCGGCCACCATCACAGAAGCCGAGAACACATGACAGGACCTTGTTTCAGGAGCAAGATTTGCGAAGAGAGATCCGGGAGCCGCTATGACATGACCAACATTAAATGAAGCAAGGGTTAAAATCTGTCGAAGCCTCCAGAGAAATTCAAGATGCAGATGTTACAGATGGAGATATTAATTATCGTGGCAAACAACGTCAATGAAATATCCAAGAGATGCAGTACCTGGCATTGGAGAATTTAAATTTCAATCTGGCCTGCAGAAGGCGGAAAGTACCAGTACATAAAAATCATATCCTCCAGGTTTTACTTCAACAGATTTTTCTCTTCAGTGGAGTGCATAATGTTATATATATTTTATTCTTCATACCTTACCCCTGAAGAGACTTGCACCTACTCCATTTATGTTATGGAACAACCATAGAGTAATTACAGCGTTCTTGCGCCGTCAAACACTTTGGGCGGGCATTTTCTCACCATTTTGTTTCAATGAAATAGTTAATTGTTTCACCTACTTCTTTTATGAGTTTTCTCACCTCCTTCCTCTATAAAAGGGGAGAAGAAAAACATTGTAAGGGTTCCAGACTTTAATCAGAAAATTGTGCTGTGAAAGGCATTTTTTGTATACATTTTGTAAAGCTTTTGTATCGAGGCTCAGAGCCCGTAGGGTCTCAGTGAGGAGGAGTTCTGTCTGTAATGAGGATTCTGGTCTTTGATATTTCACAGTATGTAATTTTCTCTTATGTGTTAATACAATATCTCTTTCCACTTCATTTATCTTTTTGTATCATGTTTTGGAATGCGAGTGGCTCACTGGTTTGGTAAGGATTCATCCTAGTTGATGCCCATACTTAAAATCAGTCAAGCACTTTAAATAGGCTCAGGCATGATATACTGTTTCATATTCATTTCATCCACTTTTCTGCTATATTGGTTGCTTTGGGAGGGTGCTTTTAAAACACCATTTTCATGTATGGATTCTTAGAATGATAAGCCCATATGTGGTTCTGTTGTGTATTTGGGTATCAGACCAAAGCTAATTAGTATCCTCTTGTATTTCTTTCCCTCCATACATTTCTGATATTTGAGTTCTGTGACATATTATTTGAATCGGCCCTATTTGCAGTAAATTGTCTCTTAGCTGTCTGATGCTTTAATATTTGAGCTTTGCATTGTGTCTCTGCAACATTACTTTCCCTGTGATAGTTTCTGTGATTGCTGGTCCCATTTCAAATCAATTTCCTTGTTTAACAAGAGATAGTAGGAGAGCCTTTGGATTGACAACCCAGCTTTATTATATGCCTCCTACTATGCTAAGATGTCCTAGACACTGGTCTATGGCAGCTCTAGACTGTCTCTAGGGTAGACAATAATTGTCGACAACATCTTTCTGGCCGTTGCCGGGGACGAATTTGAGAATATCAGTTTCCCTGGGCCTCGACAATATTTATTCACTCTCTAATCAGGTGAGCACAGAGAGTTGAAGAGTTGCATATCTCTCACCTTGGCGACTCCATAATATTGTTTAATTGATAAATCTATTGGTAGTCCTGGCTCCCTGAAAGCCACATTTAAGGTCAGATACGTCTAAATCGAAGATACCCTCTGTGTCTGACCCAGAGAAGATTATACACAGAAGAGGTTGGAAAGAAAAGAAATCAGCCCGTGCTGAAATCCCTGAGTTTTTCGAAGAAAATTTTCCATCTTCCTCTTCTCAAGAAATTCCAGTAGGAAATCCCAACTCCACTGAGGAAAATCTTGAATATTATTCAGATAGCCCACCCAGGGGAAGTGTTAGAACCAAAGAGAACTTTTGCCCTACCCCTGAGGCCGAAGAAGTTAAAGAAGTTACAGAGGTAGCCCCTGTTAACCGTGAATTGTTCCCATCTACGCCTCAGGCTGCTGTACAATATATTCCCATTGTTATTCATACTCCACTTCCCCCTCCTCCTCTTCATCCATTTGTACAACAGATTGTTGCACAACCCCCACCTCCTCCAATGGCTAATGTTCCTACCTTTTTGTTGAATAAATATGCTCCCCTGGCATTACCACAAGTGCTGAATGATATGCCCCAGGATTATTTAAAGGTATTGCCCAGATTCACTAGAGAAAATGAGATTGATGCTCAGAAGCATCTTGAGACTTTCTGCTCTTTTGCAGAGAACTTTAATGTTGAACATTTGGATGTAGTCTTGAGACTATTTGTGCAATCTCTGGACGGTGAAGCCAGAAAATGGTTCAAGACATTGGGAAACCGTTCAGTAACCACCTGGGATGACATGGAGAATACTTTTCTCAGAAAATGGGGAGAAAAGAAAGATCATGGACAATGTCTCAGTGAGTTCAATACACTCAAGAAGAAACATAATGAAGGGGTGTCAGAATTTATTAAAATATTTAATAAGTTATATCTAAACCTCCCTGCAGATATGAAGCCTCATCAGAATGCTGCCAAAGTTGTTTTCATAGCAGCCTTTGACTCAGATTTCGGTTTCTCCCTCAGGGAAAGAAAGCCCGCCACCCTAGATGATGCTCAGTCAGATGCACTTGAATTGGAAGAGAACTTTGCTTCCACTGGAAAATTAAGAGGAAAATCTGAACAAGATACCAGAAGAAGAGGCAAAGAGAAAGCGTCTACTTCCAACTAGGACAAAGATTCAGATAAAATGGAGGAAATAAGCAAGATGATTAAAAATATGGTCAAGCTAGAACTGGAGGCCAAGAATACAACCCCCAAGAATTTTTATAATGCTCCAAACAGAGGTTACAACCCTCAGTATAGAAAGCCACCCCTGCAAATATTGCCAAGGGAAGCCAAGGAGCAACAGGATCAGGTACCACACCCATTATACCTGGAAAGCCCAGTAGATGACTCCACTGATGAGGCTTTCTATGAACTGCGAGTTGCAAATCTTGCCTTTTAAAACAGTGATGAAATAGAATGCCCATTGCAAGAAGAGGAAGAAGAGATCAGAGACACCGAAGATGCAGAAATTGATCACTATTGAAAATAGTTTAATGATTTCATGCAAGCACATTTTAATAGAAGATATGATCTCAGATCTTCCAGAAAGAGAACTCGGACTCAAGATCATGAAGAAGAGCCTTCCCAGAAAGAAACACCTGCTCCAAAGGAGTCAACAATGAAGAAAGTCACAGATAAAGGTAAGAGTCCTCTAAACAAACCTATGCAGTCCAATGATCAAGTCCCTTCTTCTTCAAAAGTAGTCACTCCTCCTAATTCTGAGCCTGTATCAAAAGAAGTTAAGCTGAAAATAAAGAGTCAAAATAAGTTGTAATAGAAAAACCCCCTCCTGATTTTAATTTGCAAAAAGAACTTGAGAAAGTCAAAATCCCAGTCCCTTTGACTAAACTGTTAAAACAACCTGTATACCAATCTCAAGTTACTTCTTTTATGTTCCCTCCTGAAGCACCAATAATTCCAGACAGTCTAAACCTTTAAGAAGAAAGACCCATGGTAGTCTTTGGCCCACATGTCGAGGAGATAGACCCCTCTACTCCTCCTTTCTATGTGTCTCTAGTTATTCATGACCTGCTGTTACATAATTGTATTCTAGATTCTGGGGCTTCCCATAATCTTATGCCTTTGTCAGTCATGGAACAACTAGGTTTACAAATCACACGTCCATATAAAGACCTATATTCATTTGATTCCAAAAGAGTTAAATGCTTGGGGATGATTAAAGATTTAGTGGTCGATCTGGCCCAAATTCCAGCAAAAAGTGTGGTAATGGACATCGTGGTGGCTGATATCCCAGCTCGCTTTGGCATGCTGCTGTCAAGGTCTTGGGGTACAAAAATAGGTGGGTCACTCAAAATGGATTTAACATATGCCACTATCCCTGTTTTTGGTGGCCAGGAGAGGAGGTTATATAGAGAAACCAGATTTTTTAAGATGGTTACAAAGGCTGACAGCTCAGAAAACGCACCAGTTTACAACAAGGAGGGAGATTTTTCATGTTTAATGTTAGAAGAAGATCAAAACTATGCTCATGAACCTTCCTTCTGTCAAATAAAAAATGAGCAGCCTTTAGAAAACAATGAGGCAGGAGTATGGAATCTACATTTTGATGGAGCAAATTCAAGAGAAGGAAATGGAGCTGGAGTATTATTAATTTCTCCTACAGGAAAATGGGTGCCACTGTCCTTTAAATTGGAATATGAAGCTACTAATAATGTAGCTAAATATGAGGCACTGCTGTTAGGATTACAGACAGCCAGGAGCATGGGTATACAAAGCTTAAAAGTTCTGGGAGATTCTGAGCTAGTGGTTAGGCAGGTCAAAAATCAATGTCAAACTAAGCATCCACGGTTGAGAGCTTATAGAAATGAAGTATGGGACATGGTGGAGAATTTATTCTCAGCATTCAATATCTAGTTCATGCCCCGGGAGCAAAATAGAATGGTCGATTCCCTGGCTGTAGCTGCCAGTACATTTCGTCCTCCTCAGAACCCTCTCTTGAGGTATGAAATCGAGGTGCGTTATAGGCCATCAATCCCAGATAATGTTAAACACTGGCAGGTATTTGAAGATGATGAACATATGAAGAAATTCCTGGAGACAGTGGGAGAATTCTCCAATATGGATATTGATGATTGTGAAGAGGATGAGGTTGGAGATACTTCATAAAATAAGTGGGAAGAGAAAATGGCAGGAAGTAAAGTGCTGCAGTTGAAAGGGAATGTCATACCTAGAGGGCTGGTGCCTCTAGAAAGATTATTTGATAAAAATGATGTTCCATTGCAGCATAATAAAGTAGTAGAAGAAAATCAAATGGAAGATCTGAATCTGGGAACCAATGTGGAGCCTAAAATTGTAAAACTATTTAAGAAGGTCCCAGAGGAACACAAAAGAAAATACTTGGAATTATTTCAGTCATACAAGGATGTATTCGCATGGTCCTATCAGGACCTGAAAATTTTTGATGTCAACATAATGCAGCATAAAATTCCTCTGAGGGAAGATGCAAAACCTTATAAGCAGAAGCTCAGACAGATAAATCCTCTGCTGCTTCCCTCCATTGAAAAAGAAATCAAGAAGCTGCTGAAGGCAAAAATAATTGTGCCATTGAGGTACTCAGAATGGGTGGCGAATCTTGTCCCTGTTCGAAAGAAAAATGGAGAAATAAGGCTATGTGTGGATTTCAGGAATTTAAACAGAGCATCTTTAAAAGATAATTATCCACCGCCTAAGATGGACCACATCCTGCAGAAAGTGGTGGGAGCCTCTAGAATGTCAATGATGGATGGTTTTTCTGGTTATAATCAGGTAGCTGTACTTCCAGAAGATCAAAAGAAGACTGCTTTCACCACACCATGGGGAACATTCATGTATGCCAGGATGCCCTTTGGGTTAATCAATGCAGGAGCTACCTTTCAAAGGGCTATGGATATTGCTTTTGTTGGTGAGCAGGATAAATTTCTGGTGGTGTACCTTGATGATATAACAGTGTTTTCAAAAGATGATGCTGAACACATTGAGCATTTATGAAGAACTTTTGAAAAATGCAGAAGGTATGGTCTTTCTCTCAATCCACAAAAGTCTTTATTTGCATTAGAGGAAGGCAAACTTTTGGGGCATATTGTAACTAAGGATGGGGTAAAGATAGATCCCAAAAGAGTAGAAGCTATAAATAGCGTCCCTTTCCCCAGGAATAAAAAGGAAGTGCAAGTATTTTTGGGGCGTATCAATTTTTTGAGAAGATTTATCCCTAACTATGCTGAGATAGTTAGGCACATAACTGATATGCTGAAAAATAACAATGAAGTAAAATGGTCTCAGGAATCTAGAGAGGCATTCTCTAGAATAAAACAGGCATTTTTTGAAGCTCCTGTGCTGGCTGGACCTGATTATACTAAACCATTTATGATATTTTCCTTTGCCTCACCTCACACAGTAGCTGGAGTGTTATTGCAGAAAAATGAAGAAGGATATGAACAGCCTATTGCCTTTTTCAGCCAATTTCTCCATGATGCTGAATTGAAATATAATATATTGGAGAAGCAAGCATACACCCTAGTAAAGTCCCTCAAGGCCTTTAGAATGTATGTTTTGCAGTCTCATATTACTGCATATGTCCCCACAGCCGCTGTTAAAGACATTCTAATTCAGGGAGACAGTGAAGGGAAAAGAGGGAGATGGATTGCAAAAATACAGGAATATGACTTGGATATCAGACCTACTAAGATGATTAAGGGGCAGGGGCTAGCAAGGATCTTATCATAATCAAATTATTAGGCTTTAGGCATAAATTTTTCCATGGTAGCAAACGAAGAGTCTGAGAAAGAAAAAGAAAAGCAAGGGCTGGAGATGGCTACTCAGAAGGTTCATATAAAATATCTCACCAGTCCTTGGTACAAAGAAATAGTTGAATATCTTTTGACACTCAGTCACCCACCCAGCTGTGATAAAGCAAAATATAGGGCTTTAAGATTGAAATCACAGAAGTATATAGTTGCTAATGGTCAATTATATTGGAGAGATCCTTCCAGAATTCTACTATTATGCCTCGCAGAAAATGAAGTGGAAAATATAATGATGGATTTTCATGAAGGAATTTGTGGAGGCCATTACAGTTGGAGGGCCACAACCCATAAAATCCTAAAGGCTGGTTTCTACTGGCCTAAATTATTTGGAGATGTTTTTGCATGGGTCAGAGAATGTGATAAGTGTCAAAAGTTCGCTGAGAAACAAAAATTAGCAGCTCTACCCCTGATTCCTGTTCATGTGAATGAGCCATTTCAACAATGGGGATTATATTTTATAGGAGAAATACATCCCTCTTCAAGTGGCCAACATAAATGGATATTAACTGCCACAGATTATTTCACAAAATGGGTGGAAGCCATACCTGCAAGGAATGCTACAGACACTGTAATCATCAAATTCATGGAAGAAAACATCATATCCAGGTTTGGCTGCCCTGCTAGAATAGTGAATGATAATGCACAGGCCTTCAAGTCTGCAAAATTTGTAAATTTCTGTCAGCAGTATAATATTACATTGAATCATTCTACAGCTTACTATCCACAGGGGAATGGTTTGGCAGAATCTTCCAACAAAACCCTAGTGAGGGCCTTGAAGAAGACTATCAATGATAATCAGAGGAATTGGGATTCCCAATTGAAATTTTCTCTATGGGAAAATAGAATAACCAGCAAGAGAGCAACTGGAAAATCTCCATATGAGCTGGTGTATGGACGAGCAGCAGTGTTTCCTGTGCAGCTGGCCTTACCAGTGGCACGTTTCATGCAGGAAAGCCAGGAAGAACTAGATGATATGGTCTTAAGAATCAATCAATTGGCGGAATTGGAGGAAACATGGAACCATGTGAACCAGAGATTAACATAATATCAAGAGAGAATGAAACATATATTTGACCAGCATGCAAAAGACAGAAAATTGCAGGTTGGAGATCTGGTGCTTAGATGGGATGTCCGAAGGGCTGAAAAGGGTAAGCATGGAAAGTTTGACCCACTCTGGTTCGGCCCATTTAAAATTGTAGAACAGGGAGGCAATAACACGTTTATATTGGAAAATCTACAGGGAGATTTGTTGGACGCCCCTGTAAACGACCAGTTTCTGAAACCCTACTTTCAATTCTGATTCGGGTCGTGGTGACCTGACTGTACCATATTGTATATTAAATTTTTTTTTGTTACTGACTGGATGATGTGGATGTTATAATAAATCATGAAAGGAAAAGGCTTTTGAGGGAAGAATATACAGGGTTTACATAAGATTGTGATCTGGAGGTTTGCAAGTTCTCGACACGTCCAAGTATGAATGCGCTGTCCCCAGTTGGAGCCGATGTTGTCCATGACAGCCCCTCATTTAAATTTTCGATCTTCAATTCCTTCCCCCTGAACCTTCGAGTTCCCTATTCTGGCTTAATGCATTCATTTTGCTGACTGTTGCCTATCCCTCACCCCGAGAGCACGTCAGAAAACATTACGGGCGCGTATCCGAAATCATAAAGGGTCTAGCCCCTTTAGCCTCAGCCCCCTGTATCTTACTGTCCACATGACCAGAGCCCATGACTGAGTGCTAAGTCCGAAAAGCGCCTAACGCACATGTTCATCGGGCGCGTTCCATGCCGTCCGATTAAACATAAACCGATGGCCCATAGTTCTATTCGCTTTGGTGGTCCCTGTGCCTTCAAAAACAGCTGATTATTCCGCACCGCTCATCAAAGGCAGGTGGTATTCCCCCTTCGGCCAACGATTCCATACGCTGCGCGACAAGTGTCCTTCTGTACGTCCCAAAACCACTTCCATTTTGCGCGTTATTGTTCGGTCAATGGACGTGCAGCGAAATCTACGGGCGCCGTCCGATTTACAAAGCATCATCCAACGACCGTCTTGCTTGAAAGTTGTGCATGAGTTAAGCCTAGTATATCTCGCCCATGGCCCACCGTTCCATTTCCCTCGAAGCATTTGTAGCCGTAGATCTTATTTTGAAATCGAACGGTCGGTATTGAAATTCACCGTCGGTTGACCGAGTCCGCCTCCACGTCGCCCCTTCCGTATGATCTCTTGTACGCCCACGTGTCATTCACGTTCGTCCCTACCTTTTCCATACATCGCTTACGCGTCTATGTTGTCTGTTTCCGCCTTGTTCACACAGCGTTGTCCCACTGTGTTTTCGTTGTCACCCTTCATTCCTTCGTCACCCTGCTTCTCCTCATCGTTTCGCTCAGTCCATATCACCATCTCCACAGTCATCACCGCCCTCATCATCCCCATCTAGTTTTCTTTAATATGTTTGTGGGTTTTGCAGGTGTCTCGTGTCGGATAACTATCGTAACTTGCGGCCACCATTACAGAAGCCGAGAACACATGACAGGACCTTGTTTCAGGAGCAAGATTTGCGAAGAGAGATCCGGGAGCCGCTATGACATGACCAACATTAAATGAAGCAAGGGTTAAAATCTGTCGAAGCCTCCAGAGAAATTCAAGATGCAGATGTTACAGATGGAGATATTAATTATCGTGGCAAACAACGTCAATGAAAGATCCAAGAGATGCAGTACCTGGCATTGGAGAATTTAAATTTCAATCTGGCCTGCAGAAGGCGAAAAGTACCAGTACATAAAAATCATATCCTCCAGGTTTTACTTCAACAGATTTTTCTCTTCAGTGGAGTGCAGAATGTTATATATATTTTATTCTTCATACCTTACCCCTGAAGAGACTTGCACCTACTACATTTATGTTATGGAATAACCACAGAGTACTTACAGCATTCTTGCGTTGTCAAACACTTTGGGCGGGCATTTTCTCACCATTTTGTTTCAATGAAATAGTTAATTGTTTCACCTACTTCTTTTATGAGTTTTCTCACCTCCTTCCTCTATAAAAGGGGAGAAGAAAAACATTGTAAGGGTTCCAGACTTTAATCAGAAAATTGTGCTGTGAAAGGAATTTTTTGTATAAATTTTGTAAAGCTTTTGTATCGAGGCTCAGAGCCCGTAGGGTCTCAGTGAGGAGGAGTTCTGTATGTAATGAGGATTATGGTCTTTGATATTTCACAGTATGTAATTTTATCTTATGTGTTAATACAATATCTCTTTCCACTTCATTTATCTTCCTGTATCATGTTTTGGAATGCGAGTGGCTCACTGGTTTGGTAAGGATTCATCCTAGTGGATGCCCATACTTAAAATCAGTCAAGCACTTTAAATAGGCTCAGGCATGATATACTGTTTCATATTCATTTCATCCACTTTTTTGCTATATTGGTTGCTTTGGGAGGGTGATTTTAAAATTCCATTGTCATGTATGGATTCTTAGAATGATAAGCCCATATGTGGTTTTGTTGTGTATCTGGGTATCAGACCAAAGCTAACTAGTATCCTCTTGTATTTCTTTCCCTCCATACATTTATGATATTTGAGTTCTGTGACATATTATTTGAATCAGCCCTCTTTGTAGTAAATTGTCTCTTAGCTGTCTGATGCTTTAATATTTGAGCTTTGCATTGTGTCTCTTCAACATTACTTTCCCTGTGACAGTTTCTGTGATTGCTAGTCCCATTTCAAATCAATTTCCTTGTTTAACAAGAGATAGTAGGAGAGCCTTTGGATTGACAACCCAGCTTTATTATATGCCTCCTGCTATGCTAAGATGTCCTAGGCACTGGTCTATGGTAGCTCTAGACTGTCTCTAGGGTAGACAATAATTGTCGACAACACATGACATGTAGACAATTCCACCTGCACACAACACCACTTTTGCAACACGTACACAACACCACTTGCACACAACACCACATGTAAAATCATGCACACAAAACCATATGTACATAGCACCATACATACACAACACCGCATATACAACATTCACACAATACCATATGCACACAACACTGCATATCCAACACGTACATAACACCATCTATACCTAGCACTGCATATGCAATATACTCACAACACCATATATACGACAAGAATACAACATCATATGTATACAATACTACATATGCAACATTACACATCACCATAGGTACAATCAATGAATATACAACATGTGAAACATATATACAACAGTGTTACTGCACATCCATGACCACGAAGTGACCCCACAATCAACCTTGCTTCTAGTGTTTTTCCACTATCCATGCTTATCATTGCATGCAGTAGATCACACTACTTTCACTTTGCTGATGTACCCCTCAGTATTACACGTCCATAACATAAACATAGGCATAGTAAAAGAATATAACATTAAATAATATCCACATGATACTAACCTCATAGACCTGTCAGGGCTACTCTGCCACTTGATTCCTCATATCTAGTAACATTTTCATGCCATCCACTTGCATAAGCAATCATTCCTCCATAATAAGGATCCTTGAAAACCATGTCATACAGTGACATAGAAACATACATACATGCATATATATAATCATTAGCATAAAAAAATCATGATCATGTCAGCCAATGTCATACATACATACATATATACATATAAACCATCAAGATTGATGATGACCCTGTCAATCAACGACATACGTACATACATATATACATATATAGACATCATCATAATTATGATCACAAGATGATTACCATATATCATAAGCTCTAGGTTAAGAGAAATTCCTTTATCCATGCACAATATGCACAATATTGAGAACAAAAGTTCCCAACATAGCCAAGGCAACTGATATCTCAGATCCATTTACTTTATCTTCCTCATGGTTGTCCTGCCACCATCCATTTACCACAATGAAATCTACCAATCGATTTGGCTGTAATAATCTTACCTTTCGCTGCGCTTAATCATGCACTGAGCTCCATTTAGGCCTTACATTACCTATTAGATTTCATTCAACTCTTTCCGAGCTCCATTAAATTTCCTCTTTCCCGACCAATTTCCAAACTCTCAAACAAAAGGCAAGAAAAGGAACAAAGAACAATACAACAAAACCATGAAAAACAAAAATCAAGACAACACCGCAACAAAATTGTATGGCCATACACTAAAGATAAATAAAACCACAAATCAAGTGCAAAAACCACAAAACAAAAAAATTATAAGACTGTAAACAAACATCATGACTCGATCCCAATGGTTCCCAGAGATTCCAATGGAAATCTCAACCTGAACCGTCTCCAAAATTTCATGGCAGTCTCTTGCCATGTAATCCCCTACATCATACTTCCATAACTACATAACTATCAATGCATAAATAAAAATAACAACAAGATATTTACCTTACCTTGTTTGTCGAATGACGCTGCCTTGTAACTAAACACACACATATCAATCACATGTTCCAAATATCAAGACAACATATCTATTAATTCGAAATCAACTTTTACCAAAACTAACAACCATGTCATAATAAAAAATAAACTCATATTCATCGGTCATAATACATAAATATACAACTATCACCTACTTGCACTCGATTACATATCAACTATCTTAATGCATACATGTTATTACAATTGTTGTTAAAAAAGATAATTTCTTCATGCAATCTTATAGATATAACCTCATATCATGTGATTATTCAAACAATCAACAATAAATAGACGACATAATAGACACCAACACTCAAACACAAAATATATGACATAATCAAACATTCAAGTACAAAGTATATGACACAAGAAATATCATACCTTAATGTATCTTAGGGGAGTCTATCTTGTCTGCAAAATCAATCTAGATTAGCACGACATAACTTCACAACATGCCAAGTAAATAATAAATAAGGTCATGATATCCATAACAATAACTAGCTAACAAGTTCACATCATAAACTCATAAACAATTGTCATTCATGCATACAATCACGTATGCACAATCAATCTAGACATAATACAATGCACTATCATAATTAGGCCGACTCATGCCTGAATGTCATAACCCTAACCATCAAGTCACTTGCATGTAACAGCAACAAGTCATATACCATGCTCATCAAGAACATGCATCCTAATCATCAAGCTAACTATCATACAACAACAACAAGTTAACCCACAACATGCTCATCAAAACATATAAGTTATCTAACATAAAACAAATAATAGCAATGCATACCACCACAGGTTGCTATCATTCATGACTATCTGACACATGTACATATAACTGCACTAATCGACTAGCATTGATAATGTATGTAACCATAACGTCAATAGAATGAAAGGAATACTCATAACCATAAGGCATATAATAAACCTACATACCTACATGCCCAACATCCAAACCTGTATGACGACATGCTCTTACCTCAAGGTCCAATGCTGCAACTTCATTTTGATGATCTGCATCTACTGCTTTATCTTAACCAACACATTTGCATCATAACATACCAATATCATCATGATGACCTAATTGCATACAATGACCTTATGCAAAAAAACCTTCACCAAACCAATCCAAACTTGACCATATGCACCCACTTGACATGTATAAAAAATCATAAACGACCAATACATGTCCCACATATAGCATCACATAAGAAAGCATACACTGAAAACACATGATCATGACCAATATTTAACCCTATAATAATCAAGAAATGCATGTACAACATGTAGCGACATGTAAGAAATCATTCATGAATAATACATAAGTGTGAACAACACATAACCAGTCATACACTCATGACAACATGTTGAAAACAACACCATCAGCACTTCCATGGTGACACTACTACCACAATGGCCAACATAACACGAATGAAAAAATCACATATAGACCAAAAGCATACTAAAAACATTTGTAATCAACATAAATTCATGACCAATGCACCACCCATCCAATCCGAGAGTTGAACCATGCGTTGATACCACTCTGTGGTATCAAATATCAACCAAAGAGAGCAAGAACTAGACATCACCCAAAGAGAATGGAAACCAGACAGCACCCAAGGAGAGCGCAACCACACTCTGATACCACTCTATAAAACCCATATATATTTTTTTAGATGTTCTATGCTTGATGCAACTTTACTTTATACCCGATATCAAATAGCAATCACATAAACATGAAAGTAAAATGCTGATAGAACATACTGATAAATCGACGAAAGACAAGGCAAAAATATACTTAACTTGATCAGAAAAATATATGTGTTGTGGTGAGTTACGATGCTCAACAGGATGCTTCAACCAGCAAAGTATCCTCATAGTCAGCCAATTAGAATGTGTCGCACAACCCTCAAGACAACTCTACAACAGTTAACCCAAAAGTCAACAAAATTCAACATTGTCTAGTCAATGGTAAACACAAAACAACAACAGCAAAAAGTCAATGCAGCCAAGTCAAATTCAATGTCTAGCCTCGGTTTTGTGCCAAAAAATGTGGACTGCAGAGTTCGAAGTTTTGGGAGAGTTTCGGGTCAAGTTTACCAAGCGTTGACCAAAGTCAACACTGGTCAAATCCGTGCTGAAAACCCTAGAACATGTCTGAAACCCTAGCTGTTTTTTTTCCCACGTGTGAGTGAAGAGAAGCCTCCAAGTGTGAGATCGAACCAATCAGATGCAGAGATAAAATATGAGATGAGAGATGGTGAAAGTTACCTCCAACGTTGACCAATATATATCCATCAGTGAGGGTGTGTGACACATCTATTGGGGCTTCAAGCCTACATTTCAATTCTGGCCGAACTTGCACATAAGTGGAATTAATTCAAAATAAATTTTCTGCTCGTCGAATCAAGATTATATTTAGATCGATCTTGCACCTCTCCGAAAGAGGAATCCAATAAAAATATTTCCATCATCATCTGAGCATCACAACATGGAATTTGGACCTATTTTCCAAAAATTAACACTCCTTCTCAACTAGGGAGAACTCCATCCACCCGTGCCATCCAAACATTGTACATCATCCCACCATAACTTTCTTTGCTGGCTTCTTTATTTCAGAACAAAAGGTGAGCCACAAAGACATCACTCCCGGCTGAAAAAATTAGCTCAGAGGTCCGAAACCTCTATAGGACTCAAAGGAGTCACATACCAACCCAAAGCTAGTTTAACTGAACCAAATTCAGTTGGAGGTCTGAAACCTCACTAGACTTGATCCCAGATCAAGTGGATTGACACTTGCCATCCTAGACATAGAGAGTACAGAAATATCCGATGCGTCCGTCGGTCTTGCTACTGATCTCTAGATTTTTCCACCTCATTGGCCAAGATGAGAGGTACTTCCCATGAGTCTGGGACTCCATGGGTAGGATTCATACGGGGCATAGATCAAAGAGAGGTGAACCAACTCAATATCATAATGGTGGGGCAGAAGCGCACCAACAAGGTTTGGCAAGCCTAGCCTGTGGTTGCTTATCGCTCCAAGAAGCTATCCCCAAATCCCCCTGGAGCTCCTAGATCTCATCGTCCAACATGACACTCAACATAGGGTCGTTCCATGATTCCAAGATTCTCACGGAAGGTTAGGAACTTGACCTTCCCCAAGGGCTTTGTGAGAATATCCACGACCTTCTCATCAGTTCCTATATGATCAAGCCTTACGATGCCTCGCTGTACCATATCTCGGATAAAGTGGAACTCGATATTCATATGCTTGGATCGATCGTGGAACACATGATTCTATGACAAATGAATCCCACTCTGGTTATCACAAAGGATAATAGTGGTATCTAGCACATGCTCGAACAACTCACTGAAGATCTTTTGCAACCAAACAGATTCACAACAGGCCATATTCTTTGTAATGTATTCGGCCTCAGCAGTGCTCAAAGCTACTAACTGCTGCTTCCTACTCATCCAAGATATCGAATCAAACCCAAGTGTGAAGCAGCATCCATATGTGCTCTTGCTATCCACCACACTGCCAGCCCAATTGGCATCAGTATATCCATGGAGTCTAAAACTCCCAGCAGTGTATCTCAGCCCATGGTTTATCGTGCCCCGAAGATATCTCAACAGATTCTTGGCACCAACCCAATGAATGTGATGAGCATCAACCATGTGTTGACTCAAATTTTTCACTGCAAAACATACGTCTGGACGGGTTTTCACTAAGAAAATCAGGGCCCCTACGAGTTAACGATACTTGGTAGGATTTGCTAGCATGGGCCCAACACCTTTTCCACTCAAATTCTTAAAGTTGAGCTCCATCGGTGTCGACACGGACTTACAGTCTGCCATTTCAAATATTTCTAGCAGCTTCACAATGTATTTTCCTTGAGAGAGGAAAATCTCGCTAGGTCTCTGTCAGACCTCCAGGCCTAGGAAGTAATGCATAATTCCTAGGTCCTTCATCTTGAACTCAAAAGCAAGCTCCCTCTTACACTGACGAATCAGAGGTTCAACACCTGTCAAGAAGAGATCGTCCACATAGAGAACCAAAATGAGAGGATTTTCTATATCAACCTTGAAGTAAAGGTTCATATCAACATTACTACGAGTGAAGCCCAACTTCATCAAATAGCTATCTATCCTCTCGTACCAATCCCTAGGGGATTTATTCAAACCATAGAGGGATTTATTCAACCTGCATACATGAGTGTCTCTATCCTGGACTTCGAACCCCAGAGGTTGCTCACCATACACCTCTTCCTTTATCGAACCATGTAGAAAGGCGGTCTTCAAATCCATCTGAAGAAGGTTTCATCCTTGTGTAGCAGTAAGGGAAATACTAGATCAGATGGTGGTATATCAGGCTATAGGTGCAAATATATCATCATAGTCTACGCCTTCCTTTTGAGAGAAGCCACGAGCAATGAATCTTGCCTTGAGATTTTTAGCACTACCATTAGATCCATGCTTGATCTTATAGAGCCATTTCGAGGTGACAAAATAATTGTCCTCCAGTCTCGGAACCACATCCCAGAAATCATTCTTCATAATGGACTCGTACTCTTTAGGCATAGCATCCTTCCAGACTTGATGCTTTATGGCTTCTTCAAATGATCTAGGCCCAGATTGTACGATTGTACTCATTGCTGCTAGATACCCTTGGTATCTATTCAGCTTCTTACTTTCACAGAATGTCCCCCTTGGGGCCATATGTCTCTTGGAATCCTCGAGAGTATCCTTGAGCCATGAGGGTCTTCTCTTCATTGAAGGAGGTGGATCAATAGGGTCCATCGGTCCTTCAACATTGGGCATCATCTCATCTTTCGGTTCTTCTTGATTCCCAGATCTTACATCATGATCTTCCTCAGAGCTCGGAAGGTTTATCACTTTCCTGAGGGAAGTATCTTCATCAAAGGTAACATCGTGGTAAATTTCCACTTCTCTTTGACTAGGCACATAGAATCTGTAACCCTTTGAAGTTTCAATGTAGCCCACAAACATTCCCTTCTTCCCAGAAGCATCCAACTTTCTTCTCTTCTCTTTCGGTACATGAAAATAAACAGGACATCCAAAAAATATAAAATGTGAAACATCAGGTTTCTTACTAGAGAAAACCTCTTCGAGAGTTTTGGACTCCAGAGCGAAATTCGGGCATCGATTTTTTATGTACACAACATTGTTCGCAACTTATCCCCATAGAAACTTCAGAAGACCTTGGTCACATAGCATGGCACGACCAACTTCCACAATGGTCCTGTTATTTATTTCAACAATGCCATTTTTCTCAGGAGTATATACATTTGTGGTCTCCATCTTGATGCTAGCTTCTATGCAAAATTTATTGAACTCGTTTGTCTCATAATTAGTGCCATTATCAGTCCTCAAAATCTTGATCTTCTTCCCTGTTTTATTTTCCACCAAGGCTTTGAAAGTACACGACCACATGAATGCTTCATCCTTATTATTCAAGAGGTATACCCAGGTCTTGGGAGAGAATTCATCTATAAACGTCATGTAATAATAACATCCTCCCAAAGATGTCACAGGTAACATACCAGGCAAATAAAAATGTATCAATTGCAATACATCAGATGTCTTTGTGACACTTGAGGGGAAAGGTCCCCTTGTATGATTTCCTTCAGCACAACCCTGACATACACCTTCATGATCATTTTTTAATTCAGGCATCCCTATCACCACCTTCCTTGCTTTAGGAAGGGATTTGTAGTGAAGGTGTCCAAACCTTCAGTGCCATAGTTCGGTTTGAAAAATAGTATCACATGTCACAGCTCCCAGTGGACTGCCTCCAACCTGGTAGAGTGTATCAACTCTAAACCCTATCGTAAGAGTTTCCTTGAAACTCTTCTTCCAGATGTGTACCTTTCCATCGACGAATGCCACATTGAAACCTTTGTCTTCCATGGCCGAAATAGACACAAGGTTCTTCTTCAAATCAGTTACATATAGTACATATTGCAAGTGAAGGACTTGACCTTGAGATAGATGGAGGGTCACAGTCCCTATCCCTTTCACACGATAGGTGGCATTATCTCCAAGTATAATTTTTAGATTAGTATCCCTTACAATCAAATCAGAAAGAACTTCTTTAAACCCAGTGAGGTGCCTTGAAGCACCACTATCAATCAACTAGACATCCATGGTGTCGGGTGGAGATGCAACAGAGAGGGCATATACAAGAATGAATACATTTTTCTTATCATCAACAACATTAGATTCCTCATACTTGGAATTTCTTGACCTTTTGAAAGGTTTCCCATTTCCATTGCGACTAGAGGGAACCTTCCTCTTTCCTTTGAACTTGTTGTTCCTTTGGTTGCCATTCCTCCTGTTGTTGTTGTTATCATCATCCTGGGAGAATCCTTTCTATTAGGGAATTCTCTAGCATAGTTTCCAGTATTGTTACATGTGTAACATCTTCCTTTCTTTCCTTGGGCCCCTGCTCTTCCATGGTTCCTTGGATCACCGTTGTTCTTATTCTTAGCATGAGTGGTGAAGGAAACATTACCTTCATTATCATATTCCATCATTCTTTTTTCCTCTTGAGTGCATCTCGACAATACTTCATCAAAATCAGGAATCACATTATTATTGAGAATGGTAGTAATGAATACATGCCAGTCAGAGGGGAGACCTCCAAGTGCGGTGAGAACCATTTCTCGATCAGCTATTGTTTCCCCAATGGCAAGAAGGTTATTCCTGATCTCAGTCAACTTCAGAAAATAATATTGAAAGGATTCATCCCCACCTTTCTTAATATTCTTCAATTGGTTCTTAAAGAAAAGGACTTGATTTGCATTGCTGGCCCTAAACATATTGACCAACTTATCATACATCTCCTTAAATTTTCCCAACTCAGAGATGTAGGCGACCAGAATCTTATGGAAGGAATCCCGAATGGTCAGCTTTGCTTTGATTTCCCCTTTCTTATACTTTTTCTTGGTGGTAGCAGGTGAAGATGATGGAGGCTCTTGGATTTTACCCTGGACATAGTCCATGACATCTAGGTCTTCCAAGATTAGATCCAAAGACAACTTCCAAGCATGAAATTTAGACTTGCCATCAGCTTTGAAGCCATTATAATTTGAGGTACCCATGAGTCCTTGAAAAATACTACTTCTTCGGTGATTGCTCATAAAACAAACTTGGGGCTTTGTCTTCACCTTAGCTTTGGTACCATGTAAATTTTCGTAGATGTTCTATGCTTGATGCAACTTTAATTTATACCCGATATCAAATAGCAATCACATAAACATGAAAGTAAAATGTTGATAGAACATACCAATAGATCAATGAAAGACAAGCAAAAAATACACTTAACTTGATTATCAAAATATATGTGTTGTGGTGCGTTATGGTGGTCAACAAGATGCTTCAACCAGAAAATTCTCCTCATGGTCAGCCAACCAGAATGTGTCACACAACCCTCAAGATAAATCTACAACAGTCAACCCAAAATTCAACAAAAGTCAACGATGTCTAGTCAACGATCAACGAAAAACAAAAACAAAAAAAGTCAACGCAACCAAATCAAAGTCAACGTCCAACCTCATTTTTTGTGCCAAAAAATGTGGACAGCAGAGATCAAATTTTTGGGAGAGTTTCGGGTCAATTGACCAAAATTCAACACTAGTCAAATCTGTGCTAAAAATCCTAGAACAGATCTGAAACCCTAGCTTCTATTTTTCCCACGTGTGAGTGAAGAGAAGCCTCTAAGTGTGAGATCGAACCAATCAGATGCAAAGATAAAATATGAGATGAGAGATGGTGAAAATGACCTCCAACGTTGACCAATATATATCCATCAGTGAGGGTGTGTGACACATCTGTTGGGGCTTCAAGCCTACATTCCCATTCTGGCTAACCTTGCACATAAGTGGAATTAATTCAAAATAAATGTTCTTCTCATCGGATCAAGATTATCTTTAGATCAATCTTGCACCTCTCCGAAAGAGGAATCCAATAAAAATATTGGAATCTTCATTTGAACATCAAAACATGGAGTTTGGAACTAGTTTCCCAAAATTAACAACCTGTTTCCCACATCTAGTTAAGTATTCGAACAACTGGGGTAAACATGAGATGACAGGCTACTAATATGAGATTCAACCTGCTAGATGACCTTAAGGAAGTGGAACCGATGGAAATAAGACAAACACACCTTACACAACTTCAAAAACATCCTCAGGAGGTAACCCAACCTTCTAGGCCCCTGAACCTTGAAGGATATTGACTTTTTGACTAATTTGAGCCTTAGTTGTGGGCATTCCAAGGAAAGGTAGCGGCCAAGGCCCGATTTGGTCAGTTATGTGCCT
This sequence comes from Pinus albicaulis, assembly GCA_034641835.2. NCBI lineage: Eukaryota > Viridiplantae > Streptophyta > Pinopsida > Pinales > Pinaceae > Pinus > Pinus albicaulis. Next base: position 1,514,630,074 of record CM076575.1, on the reverse strand, counting down.
GCAACTCCTGGATGTGTGCAAAATTTTCCACCCCATAGTCTAGGTCACTGCCCAAAACTTCATGAAACATTAGGGAATGATAAATAACATCAAAACAAAGGTATGGAAGCAATCACATCATCAAAAATCATCTCGACCCCTCCTAGCCATGACATGGATTTCGTCAAACATGTCATAAACATTGCATCTACATGTTTAAAAAACATATTTAAGCATAGGGATCTCTTAATTATTAGAGAATCACTAAGAAGCATTGCTCTCCTACATCATAAGTTACGATACAATATATTTGACCATAGATACATTGTGTATTCATTTACAAGAAAAAAACATGGATAGAGCCATACATCATCATTGATAAAATACATGCTTATAACCAGCATAATAACAACAGAAATACCATGGATACAATAACAATAGAATCCACATAATAACCAATAAAATTAACATCCAATTCCAAATGAATGAGATTCTCATTAATGAGTGTAAAATCCAACTAGAGATGGGACTTCCATGCAGGGAAAATTTTAAGAACCCCCCTAAATTTATATATATAATAAATGGGCGAATCCCCATGATACATAGGAAAAATGGAAGGCGATTTTATTAATAATATAATATGTATATATAGTTTTTTGGCGAATCTCTCATGAGATTATATTATCTTGTAAAATCATGGCGAATCACCAATACAAATGGCGAATCAATACTACAAAATGGTGAACCATTGTCTAGTGGAGTTCGGAGTGTTGGTTCCAATGAAGATATGGTAGTTGAACCAGGATTAGAAGGAAGAGAACCACCGAGACCAAGCATGGCAAATGGTGACACTGCCCGCGTGTTCACGACTCCTTCACGCCTTTGCTTCTTTGGTTTTGGTTCGAGTGCACATGTGATGATGAATCCTCGTTGAGCTTGTGGTTATACTTTCGAGCATATTACAAGTCTTCTTGAAATTTTAACAACTATTCCTCAATAACCTTGAAGTGCTCAGAACCTCTCTTGAATTTTAGCTGAGTCAAATTAGACTACAACAGTGTCCATGATAAGTAAGGAAATTTACTCAACTATACTAATGAAAATCCATACCTCTGGGGTCAGGAGGCCAACCTTCAAACATGTGATCATAACAGATGGGCAAAGGACCACATGGCTGGCTCAGGTGGCGGAGATAATGGCACATCGAGCTATATGGTGGCTGCGAGGGTCTGCTAGCTATCGGCTAAGGACCATCTAGGAGAAAAATTTTCTCCTATTCATACTACCCACAGGTGGTGGATAACAATTCCTTAGGAGGCTCATTTTAGACCTCAAAATTTCTCTAATGTTTGTATGTGGTGCCGCAATATCTCGTAGTTCACATGTTGGATGATGATTTTTGTTCTTAAGTGAATGAACGTCATCTCTCCCCTTAAGATTTTTATATGGGGCATTAATTGACCTTTTTGGTGACGATGTCATAAGTCACTGTGCCCTTGCAACATTGTGCTTCCTTGAATGGTGTTACACCATTTTTGGTCATCTAACCTTTCATCATTAGATGGACCCAAGTACACCATGTAAGACCAGTTTTACCCCAAGTAAAACTGCTTTCACTATGTTAATTAGGAAACCCCAAAAGGAATAATTAATTAAACCATAATTTAATTATTATTCCCAGTCATGTTAAACCCAAAAACAAAGAAATTAATGAGATAAACCCATAGTTATCTTATTATTTTCTAGGAATAATTATTTAAATAATATTCCTTGTTAAATATGACCAAATCAATCACTATTAATCAAATAAATCATTATTTATTTGATTATATCCCAACCACTTCCTTAAAAGGATAAATAAATCATTTATTTATTTATTCCTCACTAATCAAGGGATTTGACCCAAGTCAAACACCCTTTCCCTCCAACAAATAATAATAAAATATTCCATAGAGGTGGATCTAAATTTGATTAACATTATTTTAATCATGCACCAAGATCTAGAATGACCCAATATTTTGTTATAAATAGGAGGGTTTTCCCCATCATTCTTCACCTTTTGTTGCCTACTAGATCACTCTGGATCTATACACTTGGTCTCATTTTCTGCCATTTTTGCTCCCATTGAGCTCTATTTTCTGCATTGGGTTTTCTACATCTACAAGAGAGAGAAAGCTTAGATCTGAAGTGCTGAGGACTATAAAGAACCCATCCCATTGAGGAGATCTGGATACACCTTCTTGTTTCCTCCCGGGTGCCCTGTAATATAAAAATTCATTCAAAAATCGTGTTCTTGTCTTGTCTGTTGGATGCATGGAGCAAACTCTTTACTTTACTGCTTAATGTCTTTCTATTTATAGATCTGTTTGTTGCAGCGCTTTAACTACTAATTGCAGATCTGAAGATGTTTTTCAGCCATTATTGTTGTTAGGGCTATTAGTTATGCGTAGCTAAAGTGGTTCTTTTTCGTACGCTTCGACAAAGAATTCATACTAACAAATGGCGACTCCACCCGGGTTTTAAATTACGACCGCTGTCGTTTTTCATATTCCTGCATATCCAGCTACTTCAGGCCCTAGGGCTTCTTTTTTAGCTGCTTAGTTTTCTCTTTTTATGTCATTTTTCTCACATAAAACCCTAAAAACCTAAAATTTCTAACCTCCGTGTGTTTCTGGCCCTATTGCGCAGGTAAGCGACACCAGCCGCAACTGAGACGGCAACTTTTCAGAAAATTTGCCGCCGAAACAGCCGGAACGGGGGGGTCGCACCTTTTGGCCCAAAACCTGCGACCTGGACGCACCTTTTGGCCTGTTTCCTGCGACCTCAACTCAGATCAGGTCAGAACCTGCGACCTGCCCTTTTTTCAGCATTTTTTCTGTAATTTTTTTGGGTTCTGCTGCAGCCTCTGCCAGGGTTTTCCAGCCTCTGTCTCAGCCCGCCTTGACCAAGATCTGATCTGTTTTTACTCATCTAAGTGGGAACCCAGCCCCTTAGGGCTTTAGTACCCTCCACTTTTTGTGGAAGAGTTTCAGCTGTTTCAGCCGTCGGTTTCAGAGCTTCAGCCCCCTCTTTTTCCAGATCTGTTACCTCACTTTCAGATCCTTTGAAATCAACCTCTTTTCCTTTCAAATCACCTCTTGTCGTTTTGTGTGGACCTATGCTAAAGGCCTCTGCCTTGCCCTCCCCCCGGTTTTTTGCTGATTTCCCTTTTTCCAGCCACCTTGCCTCTGTCTCTTGGCTGTGATCTGCACCCCTTGTCTGCAGCTTTATCCTCCAGATCTTTGTCCCCTTTGACCCTAGATCTATTGAGTTTCCTTTGTGTGTGTTTCCATAGTTTTTCCCTTTCTTTTCAGCATAGTTTTGAGAGACCCACCTTCTTGGGTTAGATAGATGCATACGTAGCTGTTATTTTTCTGTTATTTCAGCATTTTACTCTGTTCTCTGTAGGTTTATTTTCAGCTACGCGGCACACTTTTTTGCTCTCAACAACGGAAAGGGTTTAAAAATTAAAATTAACGCACACCACACACGCTCGTGAAGAAGCGCACCGGTTTTACCGCACGGCAAAGACTGCGTCTAATCGATCACTTGCACCTTATCGCCTTGACCTTCTTGATTCGTCGCTACGCCTTGTCGAACTTCCTTCTTCACCATCATCATTGCGCCCAAACATGCTTTCCGGAGACTTCTTGGCCTTCATCCTCGATTCCGGTTGATCGACTGCCTCTTGCCAAGAGTAAGTCGTCGAGCAGATCACACCTTCGAGTCCGCTTTTCCAGACTCCTCTCTGATTCATCGGGGTCCCCTTCTCCCCTTGGGTTCTCCCCCTTTTACCTTCACCATGTCTGGACCGGGGCCTAATGCTAGCGGTTCTCCCGGCCCCAATGCCGGCCCTACTTCTAGCGGAACCGTCACAACCACTACTCCGGCCACCCCTGTGCTGCCGTACATTGCAGGCCTCAGCCTCCCCGATTTCCATCGGTTGATTAACGACCCCATTCACCATAATACTACCTGGCCCACTATGCCTACCAAGTTACCCTCTGATATCCCTAAGTTCGAGGGCCTTAATGGCGAAGACCCAACCAATCACGTCTGGTCTTTCCACATGTGGTGTTCCTCCAACTCCATTACCGATGACTCCATCCGTCTTCGTTTGTTCCAACGCACGCTTACCGGCGAAGCTTCTAAATGGTATGTCGAACAAGCCACCTCTTCCCATACCACGTTCGAGACTCTTGCCCAAGCCTTTTTGTCGTACTTCCAGCTCCCTCTCCGATACGACACTGGCACGGAGCTCTTGACTTCATTTAAGCAATCCTCTTCCACACGCCTTTCTGCCCATGTTCAGGAATGGCGACAAAGACGGAGCTTATGTCGAGCCCCTCCCTTTGAAGATCGGGTTTACATGGACTGGTTCCTTCGCACCCTCCCGTCTCCCATCGGCAAAGATGTCGCCTCTCACTTTCCTCAATCTGAAGAAGCCGCCCTCCAAATAGCTTTAAAATATGACATGATCTACGCTCAATCTGGTTATGTTTATACCGTTCTTCCTGACATCCCCAGGCCCGGTGGCGCTAACGCCCCGGGGGCATCTCATTCCGCCGACGGTATTGTTGGATCTCTTTCCCACCCCTCTGCTCACCCTCCTATGAGCCATGGCCTTCCTCAGGGAGGGGCCAGCACCTCAAGCAATCTTCCCCCTCCCGGCAACATGTATCCAGGATACGGCATGCCTCCTCCTTTTGCCCAACCTCCTGCTTACCTCAATGTCGCCCAACCCAACCCTTACTTTTATCCACAGCCTGGTGCGCCAGCTCCTCCAGCATATGCGTTTCCGCCTCCCTTGCCTCCTCCCAACCTGCAACAGCACTTACAACCCCCTCCAGGGCAAGTATTTGCACAGCAGGGTGCGATTAATCCCCCTTCTTCTCAAAGAAGGCGGAGAGGCAACCAGAACCCCTCTGCCCCCGGTAACCGAGGACCCAATTCTGGTGTGGACCCTAACACTAGCAACCCGCCTCAGGGCATTCCGCCCAGGCCGGACAGGCCGCTTCGCACAAACAAGCCCTGTTCGTGTTGTGGTGTTTACGGTCACTACACTCACGATTGTCCTCTCTTACCCCAGATGCGACAGATGTGGGAGTCTCAAGCCACATTGCGCGGACAACACACCTCCCCTCACGCTCCTCCTAATGTGGCCACTACCCAGCCAGCTGTGTTCACTGATCCTTTCCCTCAACAGGGATTCGTGGCTACCCAACCCCCTGACAGCCATGCAGCCACACCCTCGTCCATTTCTGGTTCCTCTGATTACCAGATCCTTATGATGCGCTCCGATCCTTCCCCTTCCGTCGCTCCTGCTGACAACCAAATGATTGTTTTTGACGCCACCCAATCGGACCATCCCCCTCTTCCTCCTTCTGTTGCTTTCCAACTCCCTGTCAAAATCCGGAATACCACGGTATCCCGGTGTATAATTGATGAGGGGGCATCCACCTGTGTGATGTCCGCTTCGGTTTGGAAGCAACTCGGATCCCCTGAGCTGGCCCCTTCCACGATCACCCTTCGAGCATGGGACGGTCATGCCTCCCAGCCTATTGGCCTGTTCCATAACTGTCCCATCACTCTCGCCGGTAAGACCGTTTGCGTTGATGTCGAAGTCATTGACGCCCCTTTAGACTACAACATTCTATTGGGGCGAAGCTACACCTATGCCATGTCTGCTGTCCCCTCCGCGGTCTTCCACAAGATGTATTTTCCACATAATGGGAAGATAGTCACCATTGACCAGCTATCTTATCATGAGCCGCCGTCTCCGACCCCCTCCGAGACGACCATCTCTTCCGTAGCCAACAAGCAAACCGTCGATTCCTTGACCAGTGTCTCCCCCGGCGTCTATAAAGATTCTACCCTGCTTGGTACTTTCCCTCGCCTCCCCCCCCCTCCTGTTACCGATCCCAACTTGTCGAATGTTTGCATGATGCAATCGTCTCAGGCCACCCATAAGCGGCCTGCCTCGGCTAGTCCGCAACCTCCTCCCCGCCCTCCGCGACCCGCTTCTAGCCATTCATCTCAGCCAGCCGGACCTTCTCCTTCTGGCCCTCCCCCCACAGCTGGTATCCCCGAACCTCTTCATCCTCCCGTCTCGGTTCCCCCCGGCCTTGCCCATCTCGGAGCCGTACCTCTTGGTCATTACCCCGCTGGACAGATCCCCTTCTTGGCTCCCCCTCCTGGAGTATCTTCTGTCCCCGTCATGGCCACCCTCTCTCTCCCTAACTTGACCTTGGGCATTCCGGTCTGGTACCTTGACCCCCCAGCCGCCACCTCCCTTGGTCTCCCCAAACCTTATATGGCTTTGACACCGGTTCAACCGATCCCCCTCGCTTCCTCCATAGCCACTGTGCCCCCAGCACCTCCACCGGACCCTTCTCCTGTTGTGCCGGCTCCCGAGAGGCCAGGCAAAGCCCGAAAGGGGGCAACCCATAACGATCCAGCCCCCCCAACATCCCTTAACCCCCCACGACCACCAAAGCCCGCCATTCGATGCGCTTTGTGTGATGTCGTCGGTCATGCCACTCACATGTGTTCTGAATTGCCCCACCTCAAGCTTCTGGTCAACGAGACATTCCCCGACTCTGATCTCCCAGAAGTCCATGTCACTATCCCCACCTCCCTCCCAAAACTCAAACACTTGCGCACAAACCACCCTTGTGCCTTGTGCGATTTTCACGGCCATTACACCCACCTCTGTCCCCGCCTTGACGAGTACCGTTCCTCCTTGGACTTGTACCGCCAATTCAAGGCCGCTTCGATCGGACCAAAGGACATTCACATTCCGCCTCCCGCTTTTAAGCCAACGGAGCCCTCGGTCACCATTTTGTATCTGTCATCATCCTTGAGACCTAATTCACCAGCCACTCAACCTACCGATCCCCTCAGCTTCTCAGCCGACCTTGGATCTGTTGATATCGCCCATATGAGCCCTTCTCCTCATGATGAACCGTTCCCCACCACTACTCCCTCGGGTGTCCCTTCTGCCTCCAATCTTCCCATCTTCCAATCTGATGAAGACATCATGGAAGCCATGACCGACCCCGACTTTCCCTGGGATGATATGCACCATCGCGCATATTTCCTCACATAGCAATCCCACGACCAATACGCTGTGGAAACCAAAGACTTCATCCCCCATGCAGTTGATTGGTTCAAAAACCCCATTCCTGCACCTGACGCTTTCGAAGAAGGAAACATGGCCAATATCTCGTCTACCATCAAAGTTAACATTTCGGCCACACCGGGAATCGAAGAATACATCACATTGGGTGCCCAATGCACCCCGGAAGAAATTGAAACTTACACCAAGCTTTTCAAAGAATTCCGCGATATCTTCGCCTGGTCCTATTCTGAAATGCCCGGACTCGATCCTGCCATTGTCGAGCATCATATCGACACCTGGCCTGACGCCAAACCAATCCGCCAAAAGATGAGACCCATTCATCCTTCCCGACGTGACGCTATTAAAGCCGAAATCGATAAGCTCAAGCAGGCCGGTTTCATTTACCCCATCGAATACACCACTTGGGTTTCTAACCCCGTTCCTGTTCTCAAGAAACAAGGCACCATTCGTGTCTGCACGGACTTTCGCGACCTGAACAAAGCCTGTCCCAAAGACAACTTCCCCACACCGTTCATCGACCAAATCATTTATGACTGTGCGGGGCATGAGATCCTATCCTTCATGGATGGTTTTTCCAGATACAACCAAATTGCTATCCGTCCTGCTGATCAACTAAAAACCGCGTTCATTAGTCCGTGGGGAACTTTCGCTTACCGGGTCATGCCTTTCGGCCTAAAAAACGCCGGCGCCACCTTTCAACGGGCCATGTCTTATTGCTTCCACGACTTAGCTCATATTATCCTTGCCTACTTAGACGACCTCACGGCACGTTCTAAGCATCGGGCGCAACATATACACGATTTGCGCACCATTTTTCTCCGATGTCGCAAGTATAATATCCGACTTAACCCGTTGAAATGCGTTTTTTGCGTTCCTGTCGGCCGCCTCCTAGGCTTCATCGTGTCTAAGGACGGTATCACTCTCGACCCTTTGAAAGTTCAAGCCATTCTTGAACTCCCCATCCCGCGTACCCTCCGCCAGCTCCAAAGCCTCCAAGGCAAAGCTAATTTTCTCCGTCGGTTCGTCCCTGACTACGCCACCACCGCACACGGGTTCCTTAGACTCCTACGCTCTCACATCCCATTTTTTTGGGATACCCATGCTCACGAGTCTTTCGATTCCCTCAAGCAGGCTCTCACATCTGCTCCCTTAATTCGCCCTCCCGACTTTAATCGGGACTTCATCCTATATATCTCCGCTTCCACCTATTCGGTCGCTGGAGTCCTTATCCAAGAGGATGACCATGGCATTGAGCATGTGATCTACTATGTCAGTAAGAACCTTGTGGGACCCCCTGTCTCATACTCCTATGACGAGAAATTAGCGTTGGCGGTCGTGTTCTCAGTCCAAAAACTTCGTCATTATATCCTCCTGCGCTCCACCAAGGTTGTGACAAATTCCAACCCCATGGCCTTCCTATTGAGTCGTCGTATACTTACTGGGAAGTACGCCCGTTGGGTCGTTATCCTTCAGGAATTCGACCTTGAATTTGTCACCCCAAAAAGTAACAAAGGCTTAGCCCTCGTTGAGCTCATTTCTGAATTACCTACCGGATCGCAAGACCCTCCCGTTAATGACGATTTCCCTGATGAACACCTGTTTGCCATTACTTCCGATGACCCGTGGTATGGCGATATTCTTACTTATTTGCGAACCCAAAAGTTCGCCCTCCACCTTGACTGTGAGGCTCGTCGACGTATCCGACACCAAGCCCCCCGATACCTTCTTATCGGTGACGACCTCTATCATCGCGGGGTTGACACGGTCCTTCATCGTTGCCTCACACACGCTGAAGCTGAACAGGTCCCTAATGCCTGCCATAGCGGCGCTTGCGGTGGCCACCTCTTCGGTCTTACTACTGCCCAAAAAATAATGCGCGCCGGGTATTTTTGGCCTTCCCTCTTCAGTGATTGCATCGAGGCAGTCAAACACTATCCCAACTGCCAACATTTCGCCCCAAAGGCGAGAGCTCCACCAGCTCCCCTCCATCCGATCGTTTCCACTGGTCCCTTTTGTAAATGGGCCATCGACTTTATGGAGTGTCGCCCGCCATCCTCTGGTAGCCACAAGTATATCATCGTGGCGGTCGACTATTTCACCAAATGGGCCGAGGCCATGCCAACGTTCAACAACACGGCAGCTACCGCGGCCCTCTTTTTCTTTAACCATGTTATAGCTCGCTTCGGGGTTCCCAAGCAACTGGTCTCTGATCATGGCAGACATTTTGAAGATGAGATATGGCGTGAGCTATCCTCATTGTTGGGTTTTGAGCACCAATATTCCTCCTCCTATTACCCCCAAGGTAATGGCCAAGTTGAAGCAGTCAACAAAACCCTCAAGACTATGCTTCAACGAAAAGTGAATAAGCACAAAACCAACTGGCATCTCATGCTCTTTCCTGCCTTATGGGCCTATCGAACCTCTGTCAAAACCGCCACCGGGTTCACCCCTTTCCACCTCGTCTTTGGAGAGGAGGCGGTTTTACCGATCGAGTGTGAAATTCCTTCTCTACAACTAGCCGTTGAACTTCTCCCTGACACCCAACCACTAGAAAAACGACTTATCATGCTCGAGCGTGCCTCCGAAGACCGCCGTATTGCCTTACAAACCATGGAAGCGGCCAAAAAACGCACCAAAGCTCAGTATGACCGAAAAGTCCAGCCTCACACTTTTCACGAAGGCGACCTTGTTCTAGTCTATGACCAGGCCCATGATGTCCTGGGTCATGGGAAGTTTGACTCATTATGGCTAGGCCCTTACATCATTAGTAAGGATCTTGGAAAGGGGGCATACCTCTTAGAGGATTCCGAAGGCCATCCCCTTCCTAACCCTCGCAATGCACTCTATCTTAAGAAATATTACCCTTAGCATTTCCCCTCGGAAATGCATGATTTATTTTTTCTTTTAGATAGCCAGCATCTGTTGTTTCATTTTTTCTACTGCACCAGGAACCATATTCGTCCAACATGCAGTTACTTCACCACTCCTTAAAATCGAATTTCCTCACTTACGACACTTGTACTTGGGGCACCACATCGCCCCCTTACTTGTCCATGTTCGTGTTGATTTTCGTCATGAGTGCCCACTTTGTACTCATGTTTCTATGACCCCCCATTGGGGCCTTTACTGTGTGGCAGCACTCTACAGTCGCCCTTGTTTTAGAGCATCCAAGTCGAGTCATCATTGCATTCATGGAGTCTATCCTGCGTCCTTTTACACCCTACTATAGCCCTCCATTCTTTTTTGCTTGGTTCCTCTCTTGTGTCGCATCTCATGACCTTCATCCCCACTGTCCCCTGTCCCTTTCGATATTGTGTCAGTCGCTGCCATGTCATTCATGCCCTTTATGCTCTAACAAGGGAAGTCGTCCATTCACCACTCCATCCTTTCCATTTCCACCATCATCATTAGTATCAGTCTGTCCGTCGCTCTATTGCTCTTCTCTCGTGCCTTAGTTGAGGATCTCTCATTGCCTCACCTACGGCGGACCTCCTTCTGTCGACCTCAACACATTTATTCCAGAAGCAAGGTCTAGAGGGCGGTGTACCTTGGTTCCAGCTTCCACTTTTGTTCGGTGCCTCGGATCAGGCAGGGGGATTTCTCACCTACCCTTTGACTTGATTGCTTCTCCAGCTCCTTTCAGCATGATCGAGATTCGTATACTGGACAGTCCAGTGACCCAGCAGCAGCTCTTGATGATTCCCGGGCGTGTGTGAGATGTCTCAGCCCTCATGAGCGGGTGGCCCTGCAGGTAGCCCCCCACATGCCCAGATGACCTCTTCATTGCAGCCTTTGATGCTGCTCTAGATTTTGATGATGATGGCCTTAGCCACTTGCAGCACCTTTATGATTTGCATGTATCAGTCAGACTTTGTGAGCCCTTCCCCATTTACAGGGGGCATTTGGGTTGTATTTATCTCATGTACTCAGATGATATTGTACTAGTCCTGGCTGTTATCCCAGGCACGGCATGTATGTGAGACTATTCATTGTATTTTTATCTGGCTCTTGATTATGCCAGCTGTACTCTATGGTTCGGTCCCTTGTTCACTGGACACACTATTCTTTTGTTCTTTGTCACGGCGGGCATAGGTATGCCTCCCCCGCCGCCTTCAGCACAGGTACCCTCTCATAACAGAGACTTGTTGCACCTGCGAGTCTCGTCTCCTGAGGGTCTAGTCCTTCAGCACACTATCTACCTCACACTTCTCTCTCTGACATCCCCTTTTGTTGTCTGGTGATTGTATTCTTACAACGTACTTCGGTCATACGATTTGCTCCTGACACTCGCACGCTGGGGGGCAATCTGGTACACCATTTTTTGGTCATCTAACCTTTTATCATTAGATGGACCCAAGTACACCATGTAAGACCAGTTTTACCCCAAGTAAAACTGCTTTCACTATGTTAATTAAAGAAACCCCAAAAGGAATAATTAATTAAACCATAATTTAATTATTATTCCCGGTCATGTTTAACCCAAAAACAAAGAAATTAATGAGATACACCCATAGTTATCTTATTATTTTCTAGGAATAATTATTTAAATAATATTCCTTGTTAAATATGACCAACTCAATCACTATTAATCAAATAAATCATTATTTATTTGATTATATCCCAACCACTTCCTTAAAAGGATAAATAAATCATTTATTTATTTATTCCTCACTAATCAAGGGATTTGACCCAAGTCAAAGTCCCTTTCCCTCCAACAAATAATAATAAAATATTCCATAGAGGTGGATCTAGATTTGATTAACATTATTTTAATCATGCACCAAGATCTAGAATGACCCAATGTTTTGTTATAAATAGGAGGGTTTTCCCCATCATTCTTCACCTTTTGTTGCCTATTAGATCACTCTGGATCTATACACTTGGTCTCATTTTTCCGCCATTTTGCTCCCATTGAGCTCTACCTTCTACATTAGGTTTTCTACATCTACAAGAGAGAGAAAGCTTAGATACGAGTCTTTTCCGACTACAAGAACCCATCTGACAGAGATCGGGATGCCTTCTTGTTTCCTCCCAGGTGCCTTACCTTAATATAAAAATTCATTCGAAAAATGTTCAACACATGTATACATTGGATGCATGGAGCAAACTCTTTGCTTTCTTGCTTAATATCTTTCTATTTATAAGATCTGTTTGTTGCGGCGCTTTAACTACTAATTGCAGGATACGAAGATGTTTTATGACCATTATTATTTAAGACAATAGGTTATGCGTAGCTAGTGGTTCTTTTGGTACCTTGACAGAAGAATTCCTTTTAACAAATGGGGTTTTTGTTCATTTTGGAAGGATATAACAAGGAAAAATCATTTGAGTGTGTCTTTTCCCCTAATTCAACTTCTCTTGTACTTTGATTTTTTGTCTTGGGCTTACCATCCATATCACCTAATATGTCTTTCTTGCAACTAGCCCAAAAATCATTCCAATTCCTTATGTCTGCATTCTACCGCGCACTATTACCGTCAGGTTCAAGAGATTGATCTCTTTTATTTTTGTCAAGAGGGTATATCCATGACAACTCAATTGGATGTGCCTTCACCCATGCTTCAAATTGTTTTGTTTTTTTCTAGGTTTTTGTGACATTTTTCATTTTTCTGCCAAAAGTATATGTACTACTTCCCAAAAACCGATTCCGTCGGATCGATTTTTCCAATAACACCGCCAGGTTGGCACATTGGATCAACTATTTACTTCTTCATGTGCCATGGCTCAATAGAATAATGCTATCTTTCTGGAGTTACTTATTTTAGGAATATCATTTTTAAGCCTTTTTATGAGAAGGATTCATGATGAAGTGTAACAACTTGCACAATTTTTATGAAAGTAGCTTAACACATTAACCAAAAAATAGCTTGTATCAGAAGAAATTACATTCTACATGTTAAGTGTTTGATAAAAGTTCACGTGGATAATAATTTAGAAAAAATATTTGAAGTCTACAAATGTTGTAGTAATGGATTAAAATTTTATGTAGAGTAATGAGAAAATGGTTGTAAAAGAATGGATAAGTGAATTGGTTTGATGTAGAGAGAGTTCTATGGAAATTGGAAAAATCCAATCAACAAGCCATATATTATTTTTAAACAAGGGATTACAGCCCATTCATTCAACCAACATGGATCCTTCGCAAAAATTAAAGTATGGCCTCCCTTCCTAGTCTTGTACAAAAATCACTATTTTTGGAATGGATACAAGGACTTTGTTCTCATTGTAGTTCGCACAAAGAAACTTACTAACAATGCCAATAATGAATAGGATTCTAAGTCCAAACTAAGTTTTTCTAGAGCTATAGGGTTTAGTTAATTTTAATGAAAATATGAGAAGAAAATTGTTATAAATGATATCCTTGGTTGCAAGCTTTCATGCCAATGCCACCTCTCACACAAGAGAAAGACAATCAAATCATGTTTTCGTATTATTTATTGATTGTTCAGGCTTAGCAATCAAATATGTGGTAAAGGATTTATAGCCTACTATTAATGGTTTCCTATATGTAGTGAGGACACTGAATTAATATTTATTTCCTCTAACTAGATTCCTATTATTTTGGGTTGAGGACTACTTAATGGAGAATATATCATATCTAATACATCCTCAACACTTCCATTATAGAGAATCCATTGAGGGTAAAATTATGTATCTATGAAATTAGCCAAAAACATTAAGAATACATATATCCTTCAACTCATCCCTTACCCTGTGATTTTTTGGTTATATATCTTCCCATCAACTGTGGCCCACATAAACATTTTCATCACTTAGACATCATTAATGGCTACCAAGTTGGTGGTGCATATAGCTTAATAGGATTTGGCATCAACGAGAATGGTGTGAGTTGAATTTTCTCAAAATGCAGTCCACCATTGTCGCACCCATTCACTTAAGTCTCAACAATTTTTTTAATGCTCTACTATTCACAAACCATTTTCATTCCTCCCTCTTTCACACAGAAGAAAAGAAATTAAATAAAACAACGTTTAATGGTAAATTGGAACAAATGTTTGAGACATGATCAACTACATCAAGCATGAACATAGAAGCAATTATAGCCTAGATAATTTTCATCCTTTACTTAATAACCAACAATTTCCAAATGCTCATTTAGCTTGAGCTAGTATGCAATTTGTTCTCTTGGTTTCTTTTCTTTTACCATTAAAAACAATTTTATCTTGAACACTTCAATATCTATGATTTTTTAATATATCATTCCAATAATAATAAGGAACATAACACTCAACTCAAAGTTAAAATACAATGTATTGTGCCACACATTAACAATTCAACAACTTGTAGAATATTGTTATGGTTGTAGGTTCCCAAAAGATTTTTCCCACCAAGTCTACAGTAATAAATGTAAAAACATAAATCGGATAAATGTCATTGTACATGTACTTTGTGAGTAGAATGTGTAGCACTCAATATTGTTGTGATGATTTGTTAGTTATGCCAATGACTAAGTAAAGGAATGGTGGTTGTGGGTTCATCATCCAAAAATCTAACTAGAAAGAAGAAAATAAGAAATGATTGTAGCGGGTTCATCATGCAATCCTCTTGTATTTATAGATTTTCTTGTGGGGGTTTTCCCTCCTTAATTAATTGAGAAGGGCTCATGGCAACCCCAAATTTGGGATTTTTTCCCCAGCTGCCCCAAAACTTACCCCATGCTGCCAAAACACTGTGTAATTGGGGTTTTCCCCTTTATCAAAGACTATGGCCTACGGGTATTGACAGGCTACTTTTTTCCCTGAGCAATTAATCCATAGGGGACATTACAAACACTCCAAGGTCATCATGTCTCGACTTGGACACTCATATTTCCATGTCCCGTGTCATTGTGTCAGCTAACTTAGGCAACCAGTAATGAGCATTCTCTTGGTTACACCACCCTTATTATAGCACTAAGAGCCCCATTCTATAGATTTCCTTTATGAATTGCTTGAAAGTTGAAACTAATGTCCTAGTAAGTGCTAATTGTGGTCTTGATTTTCCAGTACAAAATCATAGACTATCACAAAAGTTTAAGATGTGCAAGAGGGCTAGGCTTCAAGATATTTCTGCAACCTACAAACTCTTACAAGTCGTGTGATACTTTGTGCTGCAATATTATAGTCAAGCTTTTCAGGTTGAAAATGAAAGTAGAAAACAAATTTCTAAGCAATCCGGATTACATAGATCAGAAAATTAGATAAATTTCAGGATTCCGTCATTAAATGATAGTATTATCTTTCTTGTAATTGAAAGAGAAGAAAAGATAGACTCTCTGATAGCGAGAGCATCATCCTTTGCCAGAGGAATTAGTACATTAATATGTCTATACTAATTGTCAATATAATCTCATATAGGGATAAACATACAAAAATGTATCTATCAGCATTCTAAAATTTAAATAAGGTTATCACCTGTAGAGTCATTGTTCAGCTGCCTAGATGTCTGCACCTGTCCTCCCTTAATAGAAAATAATTGAGGCTCCACTTTGTTAGAAATCCTATATTCGTGAATGAATGGGTTCACGGGTGAAATTCCAGCATTTCCCCGTTCTTGGTATGTCTCCTAATTTATTGCTTCATTGACATATCTCTCTAGTAGTTTTTCCCATAGTGCCGGCTGATAATTCTCTGTTGATTGATTTATGTTTCCCCACATATATGAAATTGCAAGAAATTAGGCCAATTAGTAAAAAAAATTACCACCTATAACTTCTAAGAAATAAGAATAATCTTGCCATTGCCACTCTATTCCAATCCCGAATTTCTCACTGATCGCCAAACAGAATAAAATAATATATTTTTTTTCTTCTCATGCACTTCAAAATTTTCATTTCTTTCTCTACTTAACTGAACTAAAATTTATAGGCCTTGCATATGTACCAAAACAATGATGATCCTTAATTAAAAAATAGAACTGCTACTGGAAAAGAATAATATGAAAATGTGACGAGGAAAGATGTCATTCCAACTATTCATGTTATCAAGGATATCGCATGGTAAGCCTGCCTAGAGAACCTTGTTTTTGTTAATATGTGGAAAAATTTGATAAATGATCATTCTGTAATAAGAACAATCTTTTGTTTTCTGCTCTGTTGTAAGATCAAACAGAAGCATAAAAATATGGAAAAACCTTTCTCAAACAACTGTTTGGGTAGAATGGAGGAAATCCAATCACAACAGCCACTAAACAAAACTCGGCAGGGTGCGGAACAACTTAATTGATACTACTACAGGGATTCAGCTGCCCCGCGACCTAAACAATAGATACTATGTCCAACAATCAACATTTGGTCCAATTCATAGATAGCGCTAGACCTGAAAGAGTTAGATAAGACCTGTCTTTTCAATACTATTCTACTTATGACATTTCACTTTGACAATCCTAAGAATCCATGTTGGATCAGACTACATTATCAATCTCCTAAATATGGATTTTGCAAACTTTTGGTAATAACATCAGCTGTTCCCAGAGTACCTATATTTCCCAGCGACCTTTTGTCCAATGTCTGAATAATCTGTGTTAAAAGTATGGTTTTAATTTTAAGTACATTTATATATTGATACTTTTGCAATCTACAATGACATCACATGTCTAGATCAGAACCATAATATCATAGACGAAGGCCCAACCAAGATAAGGAACACAATAACCAAAAGGGAGATATCATATTTTTAATTGGCTTTGGATGGTGAGGAACTACATTTTTTATTTCCCAACAGATGATTGTAATGTTAAACAAGTATCTTCTAATCTTTTTCATCCAAGAGTTCTAGATTATTAGTATAAAATGAGCCAAAGTTAATTATGAAAATATTATGAGAAGATAAAATCCCAAAGCGTGACAATTCATTACCATCAGTAGCGTACTTAAAAGGATTCTCGAGATTCTTAGGATCATGCTTGCTGACATCCCAATGCCAAGAATTGTCCACTGTTACTGTTGTTGTAGGATGAACTGCTAAATATGTGTCACTGACAAATTCTTTAAACTGATGCCTTTTATCCACTACTGATTGTTCCAGAATTTTCCCATTGCTTTTGTGTTTTAATTCTTCTAGCAGAGCCCGTGATTCTACATTGTCAATACCTTGAAAGTTCAAGTCATAATCTCTTACATCTGGTAGTAGAAATTCTGAGGCTAAAGGCTTGTGCTCAACCGCGTTCTGAAGGGATGTTTTAGGAAACTGTTCCAGTGACATTACAGTAGCTTTCGTATTTCTGTCAATATCCTCATCTGTCATTATAATATTCGTTTGTGCAGATTTGTTTTTTTCTAATCTCTGTATCCAAAAACCTTATTTCATGTTCACTTATACGTGGGTTTGTAATGCCATTATTTTGTACCCGCTGCAGTTCCCCTGCTTTTGTAAATCCTGTTGTCGGGCTATCTGCAAAACTCTGCTCTTGATCACAAATAAATAGTTCCCTTGAAGATTGAAAATCTAAATTTTGATATGAGGTTTTTTCAAGGCCTTTAGAACTTGGGCCTTTTCTTTCCTTTTCAAGTTCCCCGTCTTTATGAATTTTGGAAACTTCACTGATAGGAGGAGGAATGTCGGAATCTTCAAGTCTCACATGTTCTACACTACTCTTTTCTTGAGAAGTGATCATGCATTTTGTCACTTCAGGATGAAAATTATCTACAACAATTGACTCAATTAAGGCTGCAGAAGATGGGTGTTCAAGCATCTTCCCTGTTTCTGGTCCATATGCCAAAGATTGAGGGTCTTCTTTCTGACTGAGAATAGATCCTATATAATTTTCTGCATGGGACCACCCTTCACCACAAACAGAAGGGTGTGCCACATCATATATCATATCTTGTTCGAAAATAGAAACTTTTTGTTTTGTATTGCCAGAAACTTGATGACCTATTTGAAATAGTTTGTCTGCACATCAAGGCAATAAATTATATAGATTTCTCAAAAATAAGTCAAAACATTTCCAATTTACTCTGATATTCTTCACCTCAACCAGCTATTTGAAAGATTAGAGGACAAGCTACTAATAATACTTTAACTTAAATCATTATTACTATTGAAAACTCAAAATTGTAATTGAGAATATACTCATATCTAGGTCAGTGGCATGCCAATTAGGAAGCAACAATTTCATTTATCAGACTGGTATCCTAGTAAAATCATTTCATTTGTCTAGCTACTGTTATTCGATGGCATTGATTTACTCAACTTTCTTTTAGGTGTAAGCATAAATAAGGGTTTCTTGTACATGATAGGCAAGGCTCAATCTAATAAGAAGTAGAAATATGGAGTTGATCTCAGAATAGTTTTAACTTTTCAATTATGCAAGTGAAAGAGTTTTGACTGATTTGGAAGTACAGACTACCATTATATGGAAAAAGTTGTTATCATAATATACTTTTTGCAATAATGTAATATAAGATGGATTTTCCAAAAAATGTAATAATAATAGAAAATGAAGAAATCCAAAGCCTGAAATAAAGGCTTGGCTTTTATGATTTCAGCTCCATTCCTAGCACAATACGGATATTTCCAGCACGAGTATGTATTTAAAATTATTATTTACTTATGGCAACAGTTATTGCTTGCAGTTTTATGACATGTCATTAAGGGACAACCTCTTGGGTCAGCTACTAACAATTTCAGGGAACTGATGGCCCTAAATATTACTCTCCAAATTGCTAGAGAAAAGGAATTACAAATACACATATTTATGGTGATTCTTATCAATCAATTGGATGAGAGGTGTGTTCTCAATGAAAAACTATACTTTTTTGCCACCTTTTCAAGACATCAAAAAATCTTCTAGCATATTCGCTCATCCCTCTTTCCCGCATGTTACCATGAAGCAGACAGACTCATGAAAGTTGAAGTGGAAATGGACAGAGGATCTTGAATTTTTTTTAAAGGACTCTGGAAGGCTCCATAGAATATTTTCACACACACGGCTTCAAATCTAATTAGAGACTAACTATGGATGTTTTCTCTTTTTTGCACAGGAAATCCTATAGTTATGAATTCCTATCAGCACTATTCTAACAATATTTTTTTTTATAAAAACAATATATTATCTGATATTGCAAGATCTTGGGCTGATATGATTTCTACAGGATGACCTCATCTCAAATATAGATGTTTTCTATCTTCTTAATATTTTTGATAATTGTTGATGTTCTCTTTTGCAAAACAGTTTGATCCCCCTGTTCTTTTATGAGGGAAATTTTGGGCCACAAGCCACAGGAATGCCACAAGCATATGAAGTTGTAATTTTGTATATACAATAAAATCACTTGCTTCTTTCTTTGGAAAAAGAAACAAAAATCATGAAGAGCCAACTAAGATCAAGGAATTGTTTTGCAAGTACCTACAGACCATGTCATGGAGATACTTAGAAAGTAGAAACCTTTTGTAGTTCTCTGGTGGAGAATACTGGCATCATAAACAGATCTTTGCTCTTCATCACAAAACAGGATAACACATCCTGTTAACAGGGGAAAAAACTTCAGTGTTTGGCTACGACAAGTGCCCAAGGAAAAATATGTGAAATCTTGGAAATAAAATTACAGTTATTGTGCAAGTACTAGAAGACAAGATATCATTAGATTACTTTGCTGGCCATAATAGAGTTCATGAAAGAACTAGGAAATCTAGAGTGACCATTTGAAGGATTATACCATAATCTCCTTATAGAGTTCTATGATGAGTTAGTTGGGCAAGTTATGTCTTTATCCCTTTTATCAAAGCAAATCTCAATCAATGGATGATCATATTTCTTATGCATTAACTGGGACTTATTTCATGTTCATAATTGTAATTTGTATATACTAGAGAATTAATTTGTTCACCAAAGATCTTCCAACACTATTTTCAAGGCAAGCATGTTGCACATGCATATTTCTCCTCCTAAACTGAAAGTAAACCACTAACCATCTTAGGTTTTCTCTAAAGGGAAGTTAAGATGCTAATAAATTTGATGCCATCATGGAAAAATACTTCAGATACCCCTTGAAGACAGTTTTTATGATCATGACAGTTTTTAAATTAGAATAAATAATTAATTGTCTTGGGTCCAAACCCACATCTTTGGGTCAAAACTCCAACTACTTGGGTAAATTTCCCAACCAACTCCTTTTGGTGGGTTTTCACCTCTCAAAAATTCCTTTGAGCTACCCAAATTCCAACATAGTCCACCAAGCAACAAGCAGGTAATGATGTTATCCCTTGGCCATAAGGTCTCAGGCTTCCCCACTCTAGCTTCCTAGTGTCAATCCCCATATCTTGGCTTAGAACCCTACCCTAGAGAATTACCATGACTAGCCTCCTAGTGTAACTAGTGTGGTCAATTCTTAATATTTATTTACTTGGGTAGTTTTCTATAGTCTCTTTCATGGAAAAGACATGTAAAAATTATTTACTTGGGTAGTAAATAATGTAATTTACTACCCAAGTAAATTACATGGATTTTCATGGAAAAGACATGTAATTTATTTACTTGGGTAGTTTGACTCCTGGATTTGTTTGTGGAAGCTACATTTGCAGCCCTTTTTTCTTATATTAAAGCCATATGTATATCATTCCTTTAATAGTTAAAGGAATATGTATTTAAATATATATATATAAACTCCACTTCATAAACTGCTACCCCATTTGAAAACCTTCTTGAAATATTTTTTTCTACCCCTACAACCATCAATACTCATAAAAGGAGACTGTAGGTAATTTATAATCCTAAGGATGATGGTGAAATCAATGAAGAATCTGTGATTCTCCAGAATCCCTTATACAAAATTTTCCCATAGATGGAGAAGGGATTTACAGATATGGTAAGCCAAGGAATATAGTAATATAGTAGACACATATTTATGACATCTCAATTCCTTCACTAATGAGAAGGTGAATGCAAATATTTTCAATGATATTAAACATGAGAATTTGGAATAGTTGGTGAAGCTAAAGGAAACCACGTTTTATCTACTCTATAGTTCTCCATGCAAGTTAGTTTTCAGTGGTCGCTAGGAGAACTTCAACTAATTAATGATCGTCACCCACGCCTATTCATTGTTTCCAAATTGCAAAACTACACACATTGATTTGGGTAATGACCTCTGAATAACAGAGTGCTAAATTATAAGTACAAATTTATGTCTTTCCTTGAAGTTAAATCCCACAAATCCCTAAATCTACAAAGGAATGATACCAATTTGAAGATGGTCTTGAGGCAAACAGGTTGGGCTGCAAACTCTGCCCGAACAACAACCTGAGGTACATTTTTCTTGCATCAAATGTAACTAAGAAATAGGATTTGGACTCTTTCTAACTTCTCCCAATCAACTTGAGTCTTGAAATAAAATTCCATACATTTACTACCTTATTAGTTATACAGTACTACTGAAAAAATCAATCACAACCTCTAATAAGGCATGTTCGTAAGAACAAATCAGTTAATCTTTTATATCCTTTTTCAGTATAGGAAAGTTCAGAAAGATAGTAAACAATACAAATCCATTTCCTTTTATCTATGATATATCAAATCCAAAGGGTATCAACAGATAAATTATTAATCCTAAAAGGTAATAAATGTGTAAAACAAGCATATTCTATTATGCAACCCAAGTGACCAATTTAAATATGATGAGTGTGCCAATGATTTCTACCAATCATAATATGGCAATATTTCATGTAAAATTTCTATTATTGGCCAGTGCAATATCTAACACCCATTATTATGTAAAATTAGCACAAAAATAAGTACATCTTGCTCATAATTTTTTTTTCATTAACAAGCATGTAAGAAACTTGTATTTCTAGTTGTATAACTTCATCTTTACTATATGCAAGATAATCTCAATAGTGGAAGTAAAGAGGAAATGTTCCTGGGTTACAAATCCATTTTTTTGCCTTGTCCATTTAAGTTGAAATTGCTAGATATTGACACTCTCTGTAAGCACTTTACCATCTTGTGGATCATAAAATATCTCAATCAGAATTATAATGCACCTTATATCTTTGAACATTGTATAAAAACCTTGGAAATAAAAGCTATGAAGCAGACCCAACAATGATTCAAAACAAATGAACGTATATACAAAATTGGAAATTTGTACCAAAAATATGATTATACAAGTTGTATCCAACAAGGTTTCTGCAGTCAAGCAAAGCTACGAAAGAGTAATGCTCGGAGTACTTACCAATATGCTTGACAATGGCAACGGATTTAAGCCCAGTTGTTGTTAAACCTTTAGACATTGTTGTTCCTTTTATTTTGAAAACCTTTCATTGAAGTGAGAAATCAATACCTAGAATCCAAGTTGATACTTGCCCTCAAATTGTTGGTGTATTTGTGGGGATGCTTAAGACCATTTCCATTAGCGACATTCATCCACATTGCCTCTGTTTTATTGTTTGGTTTAGTGTTGTCACTATAAATCAAGGGATAACTAAGTAGTTTTACTTCGATACTTGCAATCAAATTGTTGTTGTATTTGTGGGGATGCTTAAGGCCATTTCCATTAGTGACAGTCATCCACATTGGCCTTTTTTTATTGCTTGGTTTAGTGGGAAATACCTTTCTAGTAGTAGTAACCAGTCTACCTTGCCTCAAACAGGAGCACATTCGATGAAGGACACACCTGCACTGTAGATTTGAACTCACGTCAAACTTTTGCTTCCACATTTACCCAAGTTTAAATGTTTATGACTCAGTTAGTCAAAATTTATCTTAAGAAACTGCTGAAATGAATTGCAGTCAATGCTTAATAAGCAGATAATGAATCACCAATGGAGGAGGTATCTGCAGGGATGGCTACAGGTAATGACTATATTAAGGGCTACACTAAGTAGTCTACAACACCTCCATTGCCAGCTCAACATTTGCAATATATGCAAAATTTCCAATCTCATATTGTTGGGCCTGGACCTCCAATGCAAAGCTTTTAGATTTTTCTCCTATTATCAAATTTATCCTAGAAGTCCTCTTTAATAGCTCAGTTGAGGACCTAATTGAATGACAGGAGATGACATGGCACATTTAGGTAATACGTGAATGGGGAAGATGATCTAGAGAGCTAGCCACTAATTGGAGTAACCGAGAGACCTTTGAGAGTCAACACTGAGCATGCCCTAAGAGACTGAATGAGGTAATGACCTCCGAAGAACAGAGTGCTAACTTCTAAGTACAAATTTATGTCTTTCCTTGAAGCTAAATCCCACAAATCCCTAAATCTGCACAAGAATGATACCAATTTGAAGATGGTCTTGAGGAAAATAGGTTGGGCTGCAAACTCTGCCCGAACAACAACCTCAGGTACATTTTGCTTGCATCAAATGTACCTAAGAAATAGGATTTGGACTCTTTCTCACTTCTCCCAATCAACTCGAGTCTTGAAATAAAATTCAATACATTTACTACCTTATTAGTTATACAGTACTACTGAAAAAATCAATAACAACCTCTAATAAGGCATGTTCATAAGAACAAATCAGTGAATCTTTTATATCCTTTTCCAGTATAGGTAATTTCAGAAAGATAGTAAACAATACAAATTCATTTCCTTTTATCTATGATATATCAAATCCAAAGGGTATCAACAAACAAATTCTTAGTCCTAAAAGTACTAAACATAGAGAGCAACTGAGCCAGAGTCAAAGAATGACTTCCACCACCACTGCCAATTCTCCACACATAGGTGCATGTATGTAAGAACCACGGAGACTTAGCACACACAATAAGAAGTAGGACAATCACAACAAATAGGAAACCAAAAACATAACAAAACCTTCCCAGACAAATGTTGGACATGATGAAGAAGAGCTCAATGAAGAGGGTCCCAAAAGGCAAGGTACCTGCTCAAAAGACAAAGAAAAAGAAGCCATGAGGGGGATCTGGTTATTTATTATGTAACAACAATGAAAGTGGTGAAAGCTGTCCTTGAGGTAAGAATGTAAGTAAGAGCAACCCTGAAATGAAAACGTCACTGCTAATTTGATGATATATGCAACAAATTTCACTCACCAACATAAGAAAATCGAGCAACCAAGTGAAGATATAGTCCTAGTGGTAGCTTAAATTTGTTTACCAGCACTCTTTCTAGCCCATCGTATACTGGCATAGCAAAAACCTGCAATTTTTCGAGGCAATATCAAAAGCACAAACCTTGACATGGAAACAGAAATGGCTGTTTGTGGTTGGTAAGAAGTAAACTGTTTGATTGAATTTTGCAAATTAATTAAGAGTCAAGTTATTGGAGCTGGTATAAAATGTACTAGAGTGCTAGCAATAATTTCAACAACTAGAAAAATACCTGATAGCTTCCAATAACATGTATTCCCACCATCATATTTGTTGTTGCAATGAGCCAATCTAGTTTTTTTAGTGTCAAGAGTAAATTGTCAGAAAAAGTGTAACCGAAGGCCCAGTAACCCACTATAGCTACTGGGAAGTAACAGAGAGCAACAATAAAATATGAAAACATAACACCCCGCCACATGGGGATCTTAGATGGCCTTTCTGGTGATGAAGGAATGGTAGCTTGGATCTCCAGAGCAACATTGTGTCTAGCATATGCAAATCCAATTACTCCCAAGGAATTAAGAACACGAAACACTGTGGTGGCTGGTGTTTCATGTAAATACACATAGCTTACATCCTCCACTCTACCATGATAAACACAGGCTACCCAAGCAATGGTGGAGTAGCTACACAAGATCCAACAAAGTCAAAATTGGATTCCTGTTCATTCCCACCATACTTCTAAAGAATCCAATACTTGTATCAATAAATGATATTTGACATTTAAAAAACATATGAATGTCAAAGAAAAACATTGGAATGAGTTTAAAAGCTAGTTCCATCCCTAAGTCTAGTCCTTTAAATTTTTGGACAAGCTAAATACTCACCATCTTTGAGATTTTGGAATAGTATATGTCTCTAATGATAGTAAAGAGTACATCACAAATTAGGTATAAAAAAATAATAATACAGGTTGTAGTACTAGGGATACCACCTATTTCCTATTACAGTATACGGAAATAGAAACTAATAGAATCCTATCGATGAAATTGCAGAATGCATACCATAAAGACATAAGTGCTGCAGCCATTGAGACCCCTGCCATAGAACTCAGATTGGGTAACAGTGCTAAAAGGTAGTGAATACAACTGAAAATGAGGATCCAGTAAGACTGCCTTAGTGGTTTACAACTTCTGCACACTGTTTCGTGAAATTTCTTTAATGATTGTCCACCAGTAACCATATAAACTATGTTCACACCAACTTCAACCATCAAATTCGGGGGAACAAGAATCCATAGGCCAACCTTCTCTCCAAACGCATGCTGTGCTAACTCGTGATATCGATCGAAGCGCTTTCCTGGGACGATTTCATGCATCTCTACCAGCTGCCAGAGTGTAAATAAGGTAACCAACCAAGAAAGCACATGTACCAGAATACCTAGACCCCTGCACATGAAAAGACTTCATAATATTATTGGATATTGTATGGCTTCAGCTTTGGTCCCAAAAAAAATCCACCCAAAACCCTCATTTTCCCTGTAAATCTGGGCGTATGCAACCCAAAACCAGCATCATCACCGTAAATCTCCATTGCCCTGTAAATCTGGGGCATATGCAACCCAAAACCACTGTAAATCTGGGGCATATGCAACCCAAAACTAGCATCGATCAGTGTAAATATGAGGCGTACGCAACCCAAAACCAGCATCATCGGGGTGAATGCAGATCTAAAACCCTCCAACTTGGTAAATCGGGGGCGAATACAACCCCATAAAATCACAGACCAGTGAATTGAAGGCGAATCCGACAATTTATGTTTTATCCACACTTATTTTGGGGCTGTTTATACAAAACTATACAAAATAGGTTTTATATAAAAATTTCGCCCCTCTAAAATCTAAAACCCCTTAAATTTCTCCCTTGGGCTAAAATTCGCCCCTAAAATTTTCCCTGCTTCCATGTTCCACCCGACCATATATTGGCTAAGCCAAATCTCTCTTCAACCAATCACCCCCGTGCCATAGTCTAAGCATGAATGTGGGATTCAACCGAAAGAACCAACCAGGGCATCCTGAGGCTAAACCAGCACACCCTCATCAGTAGAAATCAGAATTTACCACGATCCACACCCAATCACTAGGCCAAAAAAATAAACATGTCATAACTAGCTTTACCATGATCTACATCTGATCATTAGGCCAACATAAGCATGGATATCACCAGATTCTCTCCGCCTAAATCGTGAGGAATTTTCATCTCTCATAGTCTCTCAATATTTACCACAACCCACAGTTTGAATTGGGGGTTACTAGGCCCTAAAACTAGACATACTCTCCAAGATTTACCATCCAAAATCTAGTATTCCTAGGCCTGATGGAGAGAAAACCACCTCTAGGCTTTACTATATATCCCTCCATTCACCGGTCGAGGATTCTTAATACTACCGAGGCAACACACTCTCTGACTTTATTGCAACCCACAGTCTGGTTCAAGGGTTACGAGGCCATGTGTTATATCAATTCGAAGATCAACCCCACTCAACTTCGAATCCATCTAGTAATCCAGCTAAACCAAAACATGAGAACTCCACAACACCATGGCTATCTAGAAATGGAAAGGCTAGGCTTAAAACACTGTCACACCTAGAAAAACCCATGCTGAGATAGAAAAGAACCACATACAATACCATGCATTCCATATTTATCAAGGAAAATACACATGAAAATCGATACCTGCCAAGAATCATGTTGTAGTTGCTTGATTCCTACTCCTCCTTGCTTGCTTCCTCCTTTTTCCTCCTTTATTTCCTTTCTTTCTCCAATGCCAAAATGATACAAAAAATCCAAGTGTCCAAGAGTGAGTGAGAGAGAGAGAGAGAGAGAGTAATGAGAGAGCTCCAAAAAATGCACTAACAAAAGGTACCAACTAATCCTCAGAATTCGTTTTATAGAAGAGGCCTCTATTTTCTTCATTTTCCATTATTTTCCTTCATTTTCCTCCTCACATGCAACTTGTGAGCTTTAATCTCCCTTTTCTCCTAATTTCATTATTTTCATAAATAAATGTGCCAAAAATTCCATTTTTCCTTTCCAAAGCCTTTTCCATTTCCTTTTCCATTTTCCTTAGCCATAATAACTAAATGAACACCCGCTAGGATGTTTTTCCCAACATTCATCCTAGAATATGTGTTCCATCAACCATGGTTATTATTTTTACTTTTATTACATGGAATTTTCACCAGGGCTGTTATAGTTACCTAGAAGAGCAAGAAGCCCTTGTTACATCCAATCCAATTGGTATTCGGTCATGTCTTCATTCTCCTCCTCCTCTTCACTCTCTAATTTAAAGACTCTTCTTCTTCACCATTCAAATTTTTGTTGTTATCCAACTGTTCATAGTGTCTAAGTTGTTATTCGTCAAAAAATGAAAATCCTCCTCACCTCCTTCTAGAATTTCCTAATAGGTGGTGGAAGACCCCCTCGATGGGGCAGACCCAAAGATGGTGGGTGAACTTACCCTTGGTTTTGTGTATGGGTTTTGCGCATGGTTTTGGGCACAATGGTTTTCTTCCCATGGTATTTTGTAGATTTGGTCAATGGAACTATGGTTATGTTATAATCCAGGGTTAGTGAATTGGGGTTTATGAATGCTTTGACATGTATATATATATGCATTGTAACATTGAAAGGAACATAATGAAAAATCAATCTAGTAGTCCCAGTTTTGGGATCCAAAGGAAAATATTTGTATATATTTGTTTTATGTTCTCACCATTGTTTATTTTTCTATTTTAAGAATTTGTTTGCACGTAATTTATGTACACGGTTAAAACCTATGGATGATAAGTTCCTTCAAGAGAGTCAAGTAAATCTTCAAGGGTTGTGGTAAACCATTCTTCCAATAAAGAAACCAACACACCATGAAAATTTGTCTCTTTCTTTGTTTTCTTATGATGAAGAATGAATGTGACAGGAAGTAATCCAAGAGCTCTAGCAAACTGACGAGTAATAGGTCGAATTGTTCGGAGATGATCGTAAGCAACTTCATAGGCACGGTCCGGAAATTGGTGAGATGACTCTTATTTATCAGATATATGAGTTGGAGTTTGGGTTGGGCAATTTATACCTTACACAAAAGGTTATTTATGTGAATGTGGTGAATTATCAACGATAAAAGGGTTGCCCTCATTCTAATGCAAAAAATATTGACGATGTTGGATGCTGCCAAAAATCAGGGGGTCTCCCTAATATGAAGTCCTAATTAGAACTCACATCAGTTGGAGTAGGATTCCCATCATAAATAGACCCAACTTCCATATCCTTAATTATTTTCCTTGGATGCAATAAACAAAAAAAGAGATAGCACATATACTTTCGATAAAAATAAGTAAGTTAGCCATCTGATGTATTCAATTGCAAAGTGTATAATGGTTATTTCATGGAAGGGAAAATAAAGTGAGTCTTTAAGAGAAAAGTAATAGTAGTATCCTAATAAACACACACACATATATCTGAAAGAAATATTAGTTATCTTATGAAATAGTTCACAAATAAATAACGATCATGAAAACAAGAGATGAACCATTCAAAGGTGCATACTAAATCCAATGAAATAGTTAATTTTCATTAGTATGTGGAAACATAAACATACACCAAAAAAAATGAAATAATAGTCTTACAATCATTCAAGAGATATGCATGAAAGTGCACTGCCTCCAAGAGCTTCGAATTATAAAGAGAACGTCCCAAGATACACCATTACAATGATATACATTAGTTCCAATAGTGTAATGTTAAGAAACTACTTTCTTCTCAAAAGACAAATCTTCTCTCCCATGCCTAGCTTGAGAAGACAAGGTGAAAATTTCCTTACTTGAGCTATGAGGGTGTATATATAATAAATGAGGTGACTCTCCACCTCTCTTGTGACTCAAGCTTCCCTCATGAATCTTGAGCTCCCATGTGGATTTTCAAATTCCTATGACACCTTTGAGCTTCTACATGACACTTCACATTTTATGTGTGACCCTTGGGATTCGACACATTTTACATTTTCTCATTTTCAAAAAATATAATATTACATTTCCAAATATTTGAGGCAAAATACATTGACAACATATGAATTTTTTGGTCACACTTTGAGAAGCCATGACTTGGAGATGATGGCATGGAACTTCATTGTGGTGTATCAATGCCAAGATTTTATTCTTCTTGTTATCTTAACATCGTCATGATAGGTATTTCTTGTACTTAATCTTCATCCACCAAAGGTCTAGTATTGATAGAGATTCTTCCATGTGATATTGATATTCATTCTTTTTTCATAATCCAATGTCCCTTTATCTATTATCTCTTTGTGTTTTCAACTTCATATGTGTCTTCTCGTATCATCCCATTGACATCTTCCTTGAGCATCATCCTTCCATGTCAAGGTAATGACACCTGCAATTGTAGTTCACTCATGACAAGACGACATCAATCATAAAATCTCCTAGTATATCGTATTTCTCATGCAACATATTGACTGAGCTGGGAAAATGCGCAAGGTTGAAGAGAGAGGCCTTCTTATGCGCAATGTGCAAGATCAAGAGGCAAGGTATGAGGTACTAGGTACTATGATTGTGTAGTGCATAGTTTGAAAGGGAGTGGGATACATGAATGCATAGTTGAGGAAGTTAGGGAGGAAAATATGATAAGCCTGCTCATTGTGACTACATAGTGTGTCGTTCTAGAAGGGGATGGTTAATGTACTGTGCATTTGAGCACTGTAGGGATTGGGACATGACCGAACTATTGACTAAAAGTGCACATTAAACAGTGAAGGAAAGTTTGGTCAATGATCCAGGTGGATATTGGTGGCCACCCACCTATTCCTCTTGGGGTCCCACCATTGTCTCTTTTATTTTTTCAGTTTCGGCACAACTTACTATTTTTAGCAAATTTTCAGGTCCTGAACTTCCCGAGTCATTTTGAGGCCCTAAATGACGTTTTTTGGGAAAATCGGGAGCAACATGGGTCCATGGACTAATGTTTCTCACATCAAAAGTTGTAGTCCTCGGATAGATCTTTCTAACGAGGTATAGTGTGCGTCAAACGAAGATCGTATGCCAAAGTTACGTCCCTGGGAAGTTGAAACACCAATTTACCCAAACGGGGCCCATAGTTTTGGCGCTTCATCTCCTAGGGTTAGGGTTTTGCATTGTTTCTAAATAATAAATAGGCCCTCGAGCTTCATGGTAACACAGTTCGGAGGCCTGTAGCTGGCACATATCTTCTGAGAGATAAGCTACCAGCGCCCTAGCTAGTTTATTTCCATTCTGTCTATAAGCAAATTTCAGTTCTTTGATATTAATGAGATGATGTGTTATTTCCGCTGCATATTTGTATTTATGGTTACATGTGTATTCTGTTGTGTTCCTGCATAAATCTGGATCAGTATCAGATCAGTCTGATTATTCTCGATCCTTCTTTGCATGTCCCTAACGAGGTCGGGGTATAAGGAGTTAGGGATCGATCTGGTTGAAACTTTGCAAGATCAACCTCACAAACCCCGACGATCACCCATGGGGGACGAAAAGAAATATGAGGGAGCAGGAGATCCTATCAAAATATTTCTCGAGGAGGCCCTCGAAAAACAAAGGAACGCGATGATGGATAACTTTGCCCATATACTTCAACGACTGCCCACCGACGGCGCATCTGCATCCAAAAACCACTCTGGAGGTGCGAATCCCTTTAAGGTACAAGAAAAATTTGACATTCCCATATTTGAGGGAAAAATAGATGCAGATGTTGTACATAGATGGTTGAATCTATTAGAAGGATGTTTCTCAGTTCATGACTTTTTCGACCGGGAGAAGATTATTTTTGCACTCTTCAAAGCTACCCCCCATGTCAAGGACGGGTAGGAAACCTACTGTGAGAAAAAGGATGAGATAGAACCCTCTCTGTTCTCAGTCATACCCACCTGGAATTATTTCTGACATGCCATCAAGGAACAATACTATCCCATGGAGAGATAAGAGGACAAGTACATACAATGGACCACGCTGTAGCAACAAAGGGATCAAAATGTGCATGAGTTGAAAAATGTGTTCCATACCCTGCGCACAAAGTTGGGTATCAAAGGTTCGGAGAAACATTTGGTGCTAAAGTATCAAATTTGTCTGCACAGATACATTCAGGAGGAAATGGAGTCCCTTGACATCTCCTCGCTTGGAACGACATACCGGTATGCTACCAAGATTGAGAAAAAATTCAAACAGAAGAAGCGAGACTTTGGATCTTCGAATCAAAATCAAGGGAAAGGTGCCCCCAAATTGCGGGAACAAAGGAAAAATCCAAGGCATGGTGGACTAAGATAACCTGCCAAAGCCACAAGAAAAGAACAACGCCACGAAGCCAAATAAGGACACTGGAAAGTGGGGTGAGTTCCATAAGAGCTCCACTCACGACACAAGTGAGTGTCAGGCCAAGAAGTCGTTGGTGGCTTAGATGAGGGCTTCTGAATCAGGTGCATGCTCCAACTTTGAATCAGAACCTGACAAGGGGAATGATAAAGGGAAATGGATTATTGATGCGGAGCCCAATGCCACTGTTTCCACTGCGAAGATCCAGAAGGAGGAACCAGAAGATCCAGAGGATGAGGAGCATCTATTCCACTCCCAAATGTGGGTAAAGGGTTCCTAGATACAGTTCATTGTCGACAATGGGAGCCAAAATAACCTCATTTCAGTAGACGTCGTGAAGCGGTTGGGCTTGCCGACCACAGCACACCCACAACCATACACCATCAGGTGGCTTCACCAAGGACATGATCTCTATGTCAGCCAGCAGTGATGCCTTCCCTATAGCATCAAGCCCTTCACAGCTGAGGTATTATGTGACATTAATCTTGATGTTTCTGATGTATTATTAGGCCAACCATACTTGTGGAAGTGACATGCTATGTATGAGTCCCGACCTCACGTTGTTATTGTTATTTTGGAAAATAAGCTATACATAATACGAGAGGTACCACCGCTTGTCGCTATCTCTTTGGTTACTACAAAACAATGCAATAAGCTCATTTCCCAAACTAGGAAATTTTTTTTCCTGATGATCTTCCCCTAGGGCAAGAATAATACTGTGGCCACGACCTCCAAACAAGGCTCCTCTTCATGAAAACAACAAATGGACAAGGCTGTGGAGGAGTACGGGGACACCTTCACCTCACCCACAGGGGTGCCTCTACACTGTCAGGTTAAGCACCCCATTGATTTGACCCCAGGTGCGCCACTACCCAATGGAACGATCTATCGGTGCTCTGAATGATGAAATCAAGAGGAAAATTCAGGAGCTGTTGTAGAAAGGTCACATCCGGCCAAGTTCTTCACCTTGTGGGAGCCCGATCGTGTTGGTATAGAAGAAGGATGGGACTTGGAGATTATTTATTGACTATCGGGCGCTGAAAAAGATCATTGTCCAGAATAGGTACCCAATCCCATGGATTGATGACCTTCTGGACTAACTCAAAGGGGTGAAATATTTCAGCAAGATCGACTTGAAGTCTGGGTATCAATTGGTACCAATCGAACCCTCCGATGTGTGGAAGACTACCTTCAAAGCCAAGGAGGGCCTTTTGGAATGGTTGGTCATGCCTTTCGGGTTGAAAAATGATCCCACAACCTTCATGAGGTTGATGGACGACATCTTGTGGCCATTCACCAACTCATTTGTAGTGGTGTACTTGGATGACATTCTGATCTTCAGCCAGACTTGGGAAGAGCACCTCTACCACATCCGAAATGTCCTCCAAACACTATGAAAACACAAGTTGTGTGCCAATTTGGAGAATTTCACTTTTGGCATGACCTAGGTTCAATCTCTGGGATAAATTATTGATGAAAGGGGGGTGCACATGGATCCAACCAAGTTCCAAGTCATTCAGGATTGGACAGCCCCAACCACTCTAACAGAGCTTCGTAGCTTTCTAGGTCTTGCTAATTTCTATCGTAGGTTCGTGTTGGGATTCTCTCATATCACTTGGCCCTTGATTCAAGTCACCAAGGAAGGAAGAAAGAAAAATTATTTTGGTCAGAATCTCAATAGAAGGTGTTCATAGAATTGAAACATCGCCTCTATTCTACTCGAGTTCTCACATTACTAGAATTGCAACAACCATTTGAGATCGAGACAGATGCCTCTGACTATGCTATTGGGGCAGTTCTTACTCAATAGGGGCATCCACTGGCATATTTCAATGAGACATTGTTCGACATAGTTCGCAAGTATCCCACATATGACAAATAAATGTATTCCATTGTGCAGGCTTGTCGACAATGGAAGCATTAAATTTTTGGGAAATACATCAGATTCTGCATTGCTTGCGCCATTGCCAATCCAACCATAAAGAAGAAAGGCCTCTATACTCTGCTACATACCCCTATTCGACCTTGGGAATCCATCTCCATGGATTAAATGTCGGGCATTCCTTCTACTAAGCATGGAAACTATTGTGTTTTCATGGTCGTCGACAGATTCTCGAAGATGGCCATCATGGCAGACTGCAAGAAGAATATCATAGCAAAAGCCACTGCTAAACTCTTCTTTGAAAAAGTGTGGGTGCACTTTGGGATCCCAAATTATATCATATCAAATCAGGACACGAGGTTCCTCAACACATTTTGGTCCAGCCTCTGGTCAAAGCTGGACACCAAGCTCACCAATTACACAACTTTTCATCCCCAAACTGATGGCCAGACAGAGGTCATTAACAGGATAATTGTACACTTTCTGTGCATGTACAATTAAAAGAATCCATACAAATGGGATGCGAGCCTCCCCTATGTACAACACAATTATAATTGGTCTCTCCACAACTCAACAAATCACAACCCCTTTTAGGTGGGATTGGGATTCCAGCCACTATGTCCCATTGACGTAGCCATGCCATTTTTGGCTACTCAGGCCGATTCTGCTCATGTCCAGTCTGAAGCTGACAAAGTGAACAACTTAATTGAGCAAACTCAACACACACGACATCAGGTTCATGACATATTGGACAAATCCAATGCTAAGTACAAGCAAGGACATGATCAACATCGGGTGCCACACAACTTCTAGGTGGGCGACAAAGTGTGGCTACATTTTCAAAAGGAGCGCCTCACTCGATGCCACCGAAAGCTTCACCCACTATGATATGGGTCGTACACCATCACCAATGCTGTAGGGAACAATTCCTTCAAGCTCAGTATTACACCATTCCTTGGTCTGCACCCAATATTCAATGTGGACCGCCTTCGTCCCTACTTCCCACCTCTACTAGACACCTCTGACATTGTAGAAAAACTCACACCAACAGAGTTAAACCCAAAATGCATGGACAAGGGCACCACTGATTCTATCATGGACATGAAAATCAAGAACAATTGCCAACAAAATATCCAACTGTATTGGGTTGTCAAAGTTGGCCAACTCCTGCACCAAGGCAAGTGGTTCACCAGGGACCAAGTTCAGCAGAAGTTTTCTCATCTCATGGAGGAACTCAACGGAATGGGGACCATTGCTTCCTAAGTGGAGAGGAATGATCCAGGTGGATATTGGTGGCCACCCGCCTATTCCACTTGGTGCCCCACCATTGTCTCTTTCAGTTTTTCAGTTTCAACAGTTTTTCGGGTCCTGAACTTTCGGAGCCGTTTTGAGGCCCTAAACGACATTTTTTGGGAAAATTGGTAGCAACATGGGTACATAGACCAATATTTCTTACATCAAAATTTGTAGTCCTCAGATATATCTTTCTAACGAGGTATGGTGCACATCAAACAGAGATCATATGCCAAAGTTACACCCCCAGGAAGTTGAAACACCAATTTACCCAAACGGGGCCCATATTTTGGGTGCTCCATCTCCTACGGTTAGGGTTTTGGATGTTTAGGGTTTTCAATTATTTCTAAATAATAAATAGGCCCTCAAGCCTCATGGTAACACAGTTTAGAGGCCTGTAGCCACCACATCTCTTCTCAGAGATAAGCTACCAATGCCCTAGTTAGTTTATTTCCATTCTATCTGTAATAAAATTAAAGTTCATTGATATTAATGAAATGAAGTGTTATTTTTGCTGCATCTTTGTATTTACGGTTACATGTGTATTTTTTTGCATTCTTGCATAAATCCAAATCAGTCAAGGACTGTGCAAGGGGCAAGTGTAGTTGATAGTGTTAAGCATTAAGATTACATAGTGCACAACTGAGGGAAGCAGTTCTTTGTGATTATGTAGTGTGTAGTTCTAGGAGATAGAGGGTGCTTCAGTGAGACTTGTGAATACATAGTGTGCAATTCAAGGAGGAAAAAATGTTGGTGCTTAGTCGGGCAGGTTGCGAAGATAGAGAAAACTCCAAAATTGACTAAGTGTGGGATCAATACGAAAGAAAGATGAGAGTATAAACATGTAAAAATACTTGAACGTGATCACACACTCATAAACAACCAACAACATGACAATGAGACACTAAGTACCCAAAATCAACATGTATCCATTGAAACAACAACAAAATGACACTTACCTCCAAGTGTGACACTTGAGATAAATCGTTCGACATAAGTGTCAACTGCAATGAGAGAGTGCATAATTCCCTGAGAGTGAGTCCAATGCATGTCCCTATGGTAGATATAATCGATTAATGCAAGAGAAATCACCAAAGCTTCCTCCCTTGATAAAATATGACACATTTAATTCCTTCAAAAAGGGACTTAGAAACTTAAGGAGCAAGTATGGGATGAATCTAACAGCTAGAAATGATAGTTCACATGATCAAAGGGAGGCTCCAAATTTTGAATATAACCAAAATTTAGTGGGTGTTTAAGAAGAAACAACACTCTCTCATGAGCATATTATTGTGGCATATAAAAAAAATACCCAAGAACAAGATCGATGGACTCTTGACCAAGAATCCTTGCAAATAACCAAGAAAATTATCTATATAGGTTGTTATTGATGGTGTTGGGAATTTTTCTATCAAAGGGTTCTCCCTAATGTGAAGTCCCAATTATACCTCACAATGTTTGGAATAGGAGCTCCATCTAGAGTATCAGCCTAGCTCACATATATTCTTATATATTTTCCTTGGCTTAAGCTGTCAGCAAGAGAGAGAAGCGCGTATGTGCCTTTGAAAAAAGCAAGTAAATTTACCCGGTGAATGTTTGGTTGCAGGTGTTTCGAGGTTCTTAACTGCAGAGGGAGGAAAAGTGAGCCTCTAAGAGAGAGGTAATAGTACCAAACTAGTAGAGGCGCACACAAGAGAAAAGAGAATCGCCTAACATCAAGCAGAATAGTCCAAATAGATGCGACAATTCTTAACACCATTACAACACATTTTCAATAAGATAAGCACTAAAATAATCGAAATAGCATGACTACTTTAGTATGAGAAATAAAACATGAATCATACAAATTCACATAAAAGTATTACAAATATTCACAATCCATGCATGAAAACGTGTTGGCCATTATGCTTCAAGTATTAAGTAAAAGTCCCAAGATACATGAATACAATGAACATAACTAGCTCCAATAGTGGAGCGTTGGGGCCACGACTTGGTCCCCAAAAGTATTGACTTAGTTTCTTTGATTCCTTATGGGATAAGCCAAGGTGAAAATTACTTTGATTGTACAGTGAGGGTGTATATATAAAAAATGGCATGATCCTTCACCTCCCGTGTGACTCTTAGACTAACCTCATGACTCTTTGAATTCTCTATTACTTTTCAACTCTTACATGACTCTTCATATTCTAGACATGAATCTTGGACTTCCACTTTACAATAAATTTTCCAATATTGAATTTACATAATCCAAAAAATGATGTGGCACATGATGACTCATGACATGACATGACGCTACTGACATGGACATCATGATGACATGGCAATGTCAATACACTTTTTTTTATTGCTTTCTTTGATATAATATGTATCCAATACTTCATCTTCGTAAAATATATGCTTTTCTCTTTATACCCACCCTCCAAAGGGTTTTGAATCAATATGGATTCTTCATGTGGTATAGATCTTTGATCTTCTATTATATTACAATGTTCCTGTAACGTACACCTCCCATCACATCTATCCGAGTAACCGACCAACCGGGGTAAACATGAGATGAGGGAAGCTAAGAGCAGACTTAACCTCCTTGGCTACTTTAAGGAAGTAGAATCGACGCGGAAAATCATACCACCGACCCCCTGTACCTATTATAGGACCCCCAGAGGATATCCCAATCATCTATCTGACTTGTCCCTAGGTCCGACTAAATTTTAATGAATAAAACCCTTGGACGCTCCCTTGATAACCATGTCCGTGTCCAAGTACTTTTTCCCTTAGACCTGTGCCAGTGTCTGTTGGATTTATGGCACTTTTTAAGCCTAGAATCCTGGGCACTTCCCAGAACTTCTTGTAGCTTCTAGAATCCATCAAACACATGATGAAAATTCCAATGAACCAAAAACTGACTCCAGGACTAGGCTTGACCATCCCCAATTGGTATTGACATTTTGTCAAACACTCGACATCAATGCAATATATAGGTATAGGATACAAGACAGAGCATGAATGACTAAAAATTATTATGAGACATGACTAGAAGGATCACCACCCTCTTCCTTGAACTTTTATGACAACAATTAGGCCTTGCATCCATTATTTTAACATTTTCAAGTAAATACATGAAATAACCATGACTTGAACCAATCATATAACCATACTTATAGCCAGAATAAAACCATGTAAATAATAGTGAGATAAAAACCATTAAAGCCACACATTAATAAGTACAAAATCAAGGAAACTTATCTTTTATTGAACATAGGAAATAACTGACCAAGTTCGGGACTTCCACGTACCACCCGACCATAGACATGGCTGAGCCAAATCTATTTTCAGCAAATCACCCTCATTCCATATTCCAAGTATGATTGTGGGATCTCATGGATAAAACAATGCAAAAAAAACAAAGGGACTCCAAAGGTTAAACCACCTCCACTCTCATGATCACACCTAAACCAGTTCCCTGATCAAAAAACTGAACTGAGCTTGGAATGCCTCCAGAATCCATCATTATCCTTGAGGAATTTTTTGTCTCCCTGTCTCCCAGGATTTACCGCAATCCACACCATATCATTAGGCCCTAAACCAAGACACCACCCTCAATATTTACCGTGTATCCCCCCAAAACCGATCAAGGGATTCCTAGGCCTTGGGAATTTTTCCTTGAGACCACCTCTACCCCAGATTCTAAAATCCATCAAGAAATTCCAAAGATCAAAATCGATATCAAATCCTATCACACTATGGCTGTCCATAAAAGGAAAAAGTAAGGTTGAAAACCATTGTCAAAACCTGGAAAAACCATGCCACTGAAAACAAGAGAACCAAATACCAACATGCAATATAAGCCATGCATGTCTAAACCAACTAGGAAATGACACATGCAATATGTTACGTGAAAATATTCCTGCTGAAGCTACTAGATCCTACTCTTCCCTGCTTGATCTTTTCTTTCCTTTCCTTTCCTTGTCCTTCTTTTGCTTGCTTTCCTCTTTGTTCGCTCAATGCTAAAATGCTCCAAGAAAACTCTAAGTGTCCAAGAGTATGAGAGAGAGAGAGAATAATGGGAGAGCTCCAAAACTGAACTCAAAAAGCCATCACTAGTAGAAAATGATGAAATTAGTGACTAGGTGACTAAAAAATTTAATCACCACAACTATTTCAAGTGAATTACTACTAAATTTGAACAATTTTAAGTGACCCAACTAAAAACAACTAACTTAAATGACTAATTTAGTCTAGGGATAAAATAAACGACTAGATAATAAGTGACCCAACTAAAAACGATTAACTTAAATGACTAATTTAGTTCATGAATAAAATATATGACTAGATAATAAGTGACAAAGTTAAAAATGATTAACATAAATGAATACTATAGTCCATGAATAAAAATATGACCAACTAGCAAGTACAAGAAGTATACGATTTAGTCGTTTATGCTAGTCATTTTTAATTGTGTCACTCCGAAAATGGAACATTGCAATTTTGATATTAAAGTGTTACATTTCACTACATTTTGACACTGAAGATGGATTCAGAGATAAAGGGGGTCTCTGAATCCATCTGTAGTGTTAAAATTTAGAGACAAAGGGGTTGCTTCCCCACATTCATGGATGACATTCACAATAAACATGTTAGTGCGGATTGGTGCACCTTACTAAAGGAATTTGATCTAGGCATTTGATAGTGTAAAACTAGCCAAATATCCATCAACACTAAAAAAAAAATTATTTAGCTAACCCTTATTTTCCATGTGAAAATACTCAAGAGATACTTTTTGACATTTGTGAATACATGTTAAAAAGAATTATAACCAACTTAATTACAAATTAATTATAAATATATTGTTATATGTTCTTATGCTTCGATATAAATGTGCATGTTCAATGAAATGAATGTTTAAAAATGTAATCATAATATTGTTCACTTAAAAGAAAGGTGATTTTTTTTTTAGAAAACTTATACAAACATTATAAATCTTTAAAATAGTTTAAAATATGAATTAATCTATTTTTCCATTTTCTTATTTTACAAATAAATAAATAAACTTATTTTCAAAAAAAAAAAAAAAATTCTCGAAACATTGACAACTTCATAAATATTTAACAAGTTAAATATTATTCAATATCTAAACCCAAATCAAAGTGGTCTATGGAAAAATGAAAATGATGGAGAGAAAAATCAAAGAAATCTTTGAAAAAGGAAATATAAATGATATATTCCCATACAACATTTCCAAATGTATTTTGCTCTCACTGCCACATAATTCGATTATTGGAAAGCAACACCAAGTCGGAAAGAAACCGAACAGAGAGTGAGGGGCACATTTTACATGTCAATGTAAATATATGCATCAAAATTGCACACATTCTGGGGTTGGAGCCATTTTCTCTCTTTGGTTTTTGAACTAAAATGAGATTAATTTTTTTGATGTTTTGGGGGGTTTTCGTCCTTATGGCTTCATGAAGCTCTGGTGTAGGAGGGTTTTAGGGGCTTGGTTGTACCAACCCTAGTTGCACTAATTGGTGAAAAGTGTATGAATGGTGTTTATCCTTGGTATCCAGTGCTGATGGGTCCTCAATATCCTATGAGATGGGAGAGTTCTGCACAACATGGTGGTTTGAAACACCCTTGGATTGGGAAGTAGCCAATGGGAATTTTGATGTGGTAAGAGAATTGTTGAGATTAGATGGCAATGTTATTATCAATCTCACATCACACATCAATGAGAAGAATAAGAAGGTTTGAAACCATGTGGGCGGATGAGGCTACCTTCATTGATGTGACAAAAGGTCGAGGTGTTGTGGCTAGAGAGATTTTGGGTGAGTGTGAAACAAAGCATGGGAACGTTCTATGGGTTTGAATTGGTTTGGGTTGTGCTTTGCATACTCATCATAAGGCACAATATTCTATCTCCCTTTATAATTGCATTTCTATTTTTCTGAATGAAAATTTTCCAGTTTGAGTGTTCTCTTGCAGTTACCTGTTTTTCATTTCCTTGTGTTAGAGCCGTAAAATAGCTCTTTTTGTATTTATGACTATGTATTGTGTTTTCATGTAGGCTTATTATATTCAAAAGTATAAATGTGTGAAAAATCATAATTGGGAGATGTGAGGGTTCCCAAGATCAACCAATAGCACGTCACTTATATGAGATAAGGATTCAACATACAATTACACAGATAATTGAAATATGAAAATTTTCCCCTCAAAAGTGATGCTTTGGCAAACCAGATAGGCAGAATTATATAAATCCGACAAGGGTGAACATAGAGAGGCCTCTTTGTGCAAGCAAACCAGCTTACAAGTGGTCAACCACAAAATTACGATAAGGGGTCAAGCTATTGCATATGCTGTTGGGGAGACTTGAAACTTGGTGTGTGTCTTGAAAGCCACTGGAATCACCATTGAACCTAAATCCCGTTGATGATATAGAAACTTTGAAAATTTAGGATAGAAGATTGCTGCCATTGATAATGTTTGAAAGTAATTGAAGGTTATTTAATCCTTTTGTCATCAAGCCATTTTTCTCCCTAACATACCTCAATAACATAACTTAATAATTTTTTGTAAGTATATTTATTTAAAAATTCACAGGAATAGGCTTCTCATATATGCCATGACTGAATTAGAATTCCAGGGACCAGAATTGACCTTATGCTAGAAATTCAATATTAGGACCGTATAAACTGACCCAGATATTCTCTCAGTTATGCCCTCACATTTGTAAAAAATGTAGCTATAACCATATTGGAGCACCACAACCATTTGTATTATATATGAACATACATAGTTACACACCACTGTAATAAAAACCAAAAGAACACAAGGATGCCTTATGCTTGAGCTAGCCAAATTCCTTCAACCCAATCTCTAACTGAAGCTCATATTAATCAGAATTTACATGCAAAACACATTCAAATGCTCTAAATTCTTCTCAGTGTTACCAAGTTTATGCTCTAGCTTTGATAATTTATTTATCTTTGCTCCTCTTGTTCCATTTGGTTGTTTCTTTCACCTATGTCAATGTACAAACTGTAGAACCGTTCTGTTACAACCAACTACTCCTTGAAGTTTTATAATTCAATGTACAAACTGTAGAACCTTTCTGCTATAGTAAATTGCTCCTTGAAGTTTTATAATTCTTGTTT
Source organism: Pinus albicaulis (assembly GCA_034641835.2). Taxonomy (NCBI): domain Eukaryota; kingdom Viridiplantae; phylum Streptophyta; class Pinopsida; order Pinales; family Pinaceae; genus Pinus; species Pinus albicaulis. The sequence continues at coordinate 1,514,588,187 of CM076575.1, read as the reverse complement.
CCCTCCTTTCAATAGGTCTTTAATATCTTCAACTCTTTGGCAAGAGTGAAAGCATTCTTGCATTTTCTTGAGGTTTCATTCTAAGCATCCTCAACTACTTTGAAGCTGTGAGACACATCTTGACCAATATATTTAGTCCGTGGATGATATCCTGGTCAAATTTCTCCTTTTTTCGCTTCTCTATCACCACCATTCTAAGTACACACACTTGAGGCTTTTGCATTCTGAAAACACTATCATTATCCTCAGGTATCCAGTAAAATTAACTCTTGTAATTTCTCTTAACACTAAAACCTAATATAGCTAGGGCTTTTGTTAAATTCCCTCTTGGAAATTGCTCAAAATTTTAGTAAATTTCTGAGTTTACAATTAAAAATTTCAGTGGTGCCTTTCATCAAACAGATTAACTGTATAGTGTTGTAGGTTATTTCTCACAGTTTTAACTTCAGTAAATGAATACAGTGAGCCATAAGTATCAAGAATAAGTCTCCAAAGGGGTCACATGATATATTTAATTCTTCAACATATGCCCACAAATATAAGAACAAATCTATATTTCTTATAACAAACCCATTCACATTCTGATAGAATTCATTAACACCCACAGAAAATACTTTTCTCATTCATAAAATAAATACTCAGTGGACATATGAGAAGGATTGAACCTGATATTAGGTAGCAGACACAGAAATATGTATATGTATATATATATATATATAGCACGAACCACTGGGAATAATATATCAGTCCCTTGGATTAAAAATAAACTACCCAAGTATCAAGGGAAGCTGAGTTTGTTTTTAATCGTGATCTGAATCCTCTTGATTTGGTTTGAAACTTCCCTTGAATCAAGCTCTAGGTTAGCATCAGATCGGCTAGAGACTGAAAATAAGCTGTGAAGTGCAGTGATTGAGATGAGATCAGGACACTCTAAGTTTGTGTTTGATTTGGTTCAGGTCTTGAAAGATCTTACATGAGCTAGCTTTGCTCAGATAAGGTTATCACTCATATTCTAGCTCAGGCAGTTCAGGTTATCATTTATCGCAACTACAATGGTTGGATATACCTTACCTGGTTCAGGATTCACATAAAATTAAACTGAGGTGGCATTCGGAGGCAATTTAAGTTCGAGGAGCGGAGAATATTTGGAGGGAATGATTTCCGAATATGTAGAAGGCAAAGGAAGATTAAGGCCAAATGATATCTCTTCTGAGTGTTTGGTTACAAAGCCGAGATGTTTACAATTTTCATTTTCCATCTATGCAACTTTTCTACTCTACTTCATGATTCCTACTGTAGATTTGAATATTGGTCCAGATGTTAGATGGGAAACTCAAATTTCCAAGCACTAGAGAGACTTGATTAGAAATCCATGTTCCCATTATCAAGAATGGGAAACTCCTGCTATGAAAATAGGAATCCCTTCAAAACTTGAGGTCTGTCAGCGGGAGTCAATTGATTTTTGCAAAAGAAGTCAAATGACATAAGAATTATTAGCGTTCAAAGATAACTCTATAATGAGGTTTTAGTGTTCTAGAGACGATAATTTGGAGCAGAAGCATTGGAGGAGTTAATTACATTGCCTTCTGCATGGAATTCATCGGTAGAAGCTCCGAAAATCACAGTGATTTTGAACCATTTCAAGAGGCAAACACTATGTGCACAACTTGAATCTCTTATGCATCAAACTACTCCATTCCATAGAATTTGGGTTCTTGCATTTGGAAGCCCAAATGAAAATTCCTTGAGAAACATTGTGGAGACTTACAATGATTCAAGGATCATTTTTGTGAGCTCAAGCTATGATTTTAAGTATTATGGGAGGTTTCAGATGGAATTACAAGTAGATGAAGCTGATTTTGTATATATTTGAGATGATGATATGATCCCTAGAAGAAAATTTTTACAAATATTAGGACATGTTGCAGGAACTGAGAAGTATAAAAATGTTGTTTTGGGTAGTATTGGAAGGATATTACCCTTCAGAAAGAAGGATTTTACTTTTCCAAACTATAGGAAATATGGAGCCAAGGAGGCAGGCTTGCATTTACCTGGTCCTGCTTATGAAATTACTGTAGAAAGGATTGTTCAGATGGACTTTCTATCAAGCTCTTGGTTTTTACCTATGGAACTTGTCAAGAATTTATTCATTGAATCTCCTATCACCTTTGTGACAGGGGAAGATATTCATTTGAGGTACGTATTTGAAGAAAAATATCCCTGCAAATGATTTACATTTATTACTCAGGGCTGAAATTGAAAATGAATAGAAAGGTCTTGTTGTTGTTATCTCATAGTACTTTGATGCTAGAAGCATGTATTCAATCAAACTTGTTGAAGCTCTAGTACTTATGAATTGTACATTTTTAATGTGGAAGTAACCTATCTGGGTAGGGTGTCTAAAGTTAAGTAGGAACCATAGAATCACATATTTCTCACTTTTATCAAAATCATTGTGTCTGCAAAAAGTTAAGACATTTCATTGCCTACATGCTCCAATATTTGGGTAGCATGGGGCCTCATCACTTTCACCACATACATTACCTTCTTGTACAAGCTACCCTATTTTCTTTATGAGGAAAAAATAGTCGCTCAGATCTATATGTTTACATTTGAAGTGTGTCCAACCTGAGTATATTACTTAGTTTTCATCAACTACCTGTAGTCTGGAACCCCAAACTATTATGCATTCTAAAATTTGAGAAAATCTTATGGTCCACATACTTTAAAGTATCCACTATTCCAAGAGTCGTCCAAGAAGCTTCTCATGAGTTTCTTTGTAAACGAATTTCAAATTAAAAGGTGTGTCCTACACATGTCAGATACCATTTTTCCAGAAATTTACACCGTCGAATCCATGTGGTGATAATAATTCCAAGTCCAGATCATATCCATTGAAAGTGTCCACATTTACATGTTTATACATGCACATATTAGATTGAATAAGAAACAAAACTTTTGAGTTTGAAATGCACCGTTTGTTGTGGGAATGCACAATTTGTTATTGTTTTTTTTATAAAGAAACTCACACCTTGTAAATGTTCACCACAATCAAATCCAAGTATGTCATTTTAGAAAGAAAAAATCCGTTAAGATCAGTTTTCATTATGGATTCAGTTTTAAAGGAAATGAAAAAATTATCTGCAATTCTCTTATGATAAAACCTTTTAGCGTGGCAATTTTGTATAGCTTGGAGTGAATTTTCTGTCAATGTTGGCAGTTTTTGTGTTATCAGGGCATATTTTAAATTCAGTTAGAACCAAAAGTCACAGAATTTACTTTTCAAATTACAGTTTCTCATTAAATTGTATGAGTTAGGTCTTAAAACCCACATTTGATCCTAACTATAGATAAGATAAAAATTCCTCATTATTGACCTATTTATTTACCTTTGATGCAACTACCTACTCGAGAAGTACAAAAATGCTAGATCTTTTGTTCTTCCAACAAATCCACATGGGGAGATAGTGAGCATAGACTTGCATATGTCTCAGAGACCATTGTAATTCACAATTATATAGTGAAAATTTGTGATGATCAATGGTGAAGAGTCTTCTCTCATGGCTACATCACATAATGGGCTGCAATGTATCCTCAAGATATTGATGCAATGTTTTATGCTCATTATGTGAATGAAGTTGTTTCCTTGGCTCCTCTCCTTGAAAAATTTTGATCTGTTGTACGAAATAATTTCATTGTATTAGGAGGCTTATTATGTCCATGTGAAGAGGTTACTTTGGCTCTACAATGGCCAAAAGCAGTTTTCCATGAGAGATGCTTCAAAATATTTGTATTGTGTCAGTGCAATTTTTTATGGAATTGATCTCTGAAAATAATCATTTCAAGTTGTTATTAGTTTGGCTTGACCTAGCATTACCCATTTATTTTGTTTTGGAATCTCATTGAGCTCAGGGTCTTCTATGTTTGGGTTGGAATTTACAAGAAATCAAGCTTTGGGTTTGAACTGGCTTGGGTTGTGATTTGCATCGAATTGAACAATGAGATAAAATTGGGAAGTTGAGTTTGCTTTTAATCAGTATATTAATCCTCTTGATTTGGTTTGAAACTTCCCTTGAATCAAGCTCTAGGCTAGCATTAGTTCGACTAGGTACCGGAAATAAGTTGTGAAGTGCAGTGATTGAGCCGAGATTAGGACACTCTGAGTTTGTGTTTGTTTTGGTTCAGGTCCTGAAAAATCTTAAATGAGATAGCTTTTCTCAGATAAGGTTATCACTCATATTCTAGCTCAGACGAGTCAGGTTATCATTTATCTCAGCTATAAGGGTTGGTTATACCTTACCTGGTTCAGGATTCACATAAAATTAAACTGAGATGGGATTAGGGAGCAATGAAAGTTCGATGAGAGGATAATATTTGGAGGGCATGATTTCCGATTATGAAGAGTAAGGAAAAATAAGAACTCTTATGTGCATTTGGTTACAATGTTGACATGTTTACAGTTTGCATTTTCCATATATGCAAATTTTCTTCTAATTTACTTCATGATTCCTACTGTAGATTTGAAGACTGATCCAGATGTTAGATGGGAAATTCAAATTTCCAAACATTGGAGAGACTTCATTAGAAATCCTCGTTCCCATTATCAAGAATGGGAAACTCCTCATGTGACAGTAGGAATCCATTCAAAACTTGAGGTCTGTCACCAGGAGTCAATTGAGTTTTTACAAAATAATTCAAACGACACGAGAATCATCAACGTCAAAAGAGAACTCTATAATGAGGTTTTATAATTCCAGAGGTGATCATTTGGAGCTGAAACATTGGAGGATTTAATGAGATTGCCTTCTGCATGGAATTCATCGGTAAAAGCTCCCAAAATCACAATGATTTTGAACCATTTCAAGAGGAAAACACTTTGTGCACAACTTGAATCTCTTATGCATCAAACTACTCCATTCCACAAAATTTGGGTAATTGCATTTGGAAGCCCAAATGAAAATTCCTTGAGAAACATTGTGGAGAATTACAATGATTCAAGGATAATTTTTGTGAGCTCGAGCTATAATTTTAAGTATTATAGGAGGTTTCAGATGGAATTACAAGTAGATGAACATGATTTTTTTATATATTTTAGATGATGATATGATCCTTGGAAGAAAAATGTTACAAATATTAGGACATGCTGCAGGAACTAAGTATAAAAATGTTGTTTTGGGTAGTATTGGAAGGATATTACCCTTTATACATAAGGATTTTAATTTTCAAAGCTATAGGAAATATGGAGCCATGGAGGCAAGCTTGTATTTACTTGATCCTACTTATGAAATTACAGTAGAAAGCATTGTTCAGGTGGACTTTCTGTCAAGCTCTTGGTTTTTATCTGTGGAACTTGTCAATACTTTATTCACTGAATCTCTTATCACCTTCGTGACAGGGGAAGATATTCATTTGAGGTACGTATTTGAAGAAAATATCCCTCTAAATGATTTAGATTTATTACTCAGGACTGAAATTGAAAATTAATAGAAAGGTCTTGTTGTTTTTATCTCATATTTCTTTGATGCTGGAAGCATGTCTTTGATCAAACTTGTTGAAGCCCCAATACTTATGAATTGTACATTTTGGATGTGGAAGTAACCTATCTGGGTAGGGTGTCTAGAGTTAAGTAGGAACCATAGAATCACATGTTGCTCCATGTTATCAAACTCATTGTGTCGGCAAAAAGTTAAGACATTTCATTGCCTACACGCTCCAATATTTGGGTAACTTGGGGCCTCATCACTTTCACCACATACGTTACCTTCTTTTATGAGCTACCATGTTGTATTTATGAGGAAAAAAGGACTGCTCAGATCTATATGTTTACATTTGAAGTGTGTCCAACCTGAGTAGAGTACTTGGTTTTCATCAACTACCTATAGTCTGGAACCCTAAACTATTATGCACTCTAAAATTTGAGAACATATTATGATCCACATACTTTAAAAAATCCATTATTCCAAGAGTCATCCAAGAAGCTTCTCATGAATTTCTTTGTAAATGAATTTCAAATTAAAAGGTGTGTCCTGCACATGTCAGATACCATTTTTCCATAAATTTACACCTTGGAATCCATGTGGTGATAATGCCAAGTTTGGATTGTATCCATTGAAAGTGTCCACATTTACAGATTCATATTCCCATCACAACAAGTCTAGATCGTGGTCAATCGTAGACAAGAAATGTAGGTATTGTCACTCTTCTTCAAATGGAATTGGAACTAGATTGTGACCACACAAAAATCAAGCCTTGATCTACTGAAAAATTAGGCCTATATGAGGTGTCTCTGTGAATGAAATGAACCCTAATGATCACTAGTTATAAAAATGCAAATTATTGTGTGTATTGTTTGGATATTGCAGTTTGTGGTTGTGGTTATCCAAAAAATGCAGATCTATATAATTTCATATGGAATCCATTCAGAAATTGTAATCAAAAGAAAAATATCTGGTACAGATTGAAGAAAAGCACACCCCTGCATCATTTATTGGTAACAAAGAAGAAAATAGAAATTGTTTTAGCTCTAGTAAGCTCTAGTAATTTATTAAGCTCCACCATTTATCAATCTCCAATAATTAAACTTATGGATTTGTCATCGTGTTTTTTTATGGAGTTTCCATTACACTTCCTTGGTCTAGGATGGAATTTTTAACAATGTATTACAGTAAAACTAGTTTTTTTTTTTTAAATATTCATTGCGCCTTCATTAGAAGGCATTATACCTTTTACTCAGTTAACAAAGTGCTTCCATTTATCATGTCAAATGATACAATGTACATCCCTATCATTTGGAAGTAGTGTGAATACCGTTATCTTTATATATCTTGTAATTTATCCTTTCTACTAATTTAGTAGCATTTTCTGGTGTTTTCTTGAATAATTCCTAATGGTTTTGTTAGTTGAGCTATATTTTGTTGCACTATTCGTCCCTGTACATTTTTGGATAATTGTAGAGAACTACTTCCAGTAATCTGCAGTAACACTACTATCCTCGAGATAGGAAAATATTCAACACTATCAAGCTAATATGCATGATTAGGTGACAAAAATTAGACCTTTTTTGTCCAAATAAGCTGAGCCTAGATTGGGGCTAGCCCCAATGTTGGATGGAAGAATGATTTTCCCACCTATAGAATTTTGTCAACAGGATTGTGGAGGCACAGTCGAATCTAGATGCCCCACAATGTTAATATCCCTCACAGGTAGCTCCAATCCTCAATCCCTCCCCATGAGATTTGAAAAAGTGACTTGATGGGGACAAAATGATCTATAAGTAAGAATATAGGCCATCAAAAATATGTCTGAATGTGGGAATTGCATAGGATAAAGAGGCAATCCAAAAATTTACATAGCTTTCATTAAATGTTGAGTCTGATGCATAAATGGGTAGAGGTGTTGTGTTCAAAAGTTATCAGATACTTTGATTTTACTCCATTACTTCAATAAATTTTTTTTATGTGGTACTAAGTTAATTTGATTGGAAAGGCTAATGGTTATATATGAATCTTTAAGTTGGGATATTAGGCTTCTTTTTTCTCTCCCTTATTTTATCTTTTGTAGGCCTCTTTAAAGGCTAAAAATATCTTCTTCGTTGTAGTCAAATTGAACACACAAAAGGTGTTGCTTCACTCTATCTTGTATGTGCTATGAGTCTCCTAATTTTGACTTACAATGTTGGTAGGGTTATTCCCCAGAGTTATCAAAATCAGGTAATCGTCTCCACTTGAATTGATAGAGTTTGTATCTTCTTGCCTTTGTAGAAATCAATTTAGGGTCCAAATCTTGATGAATTTTTTGATTTCTTCATGTTTCTTCTTTAGCAGTTGCTCCTTGTAAGTTGTGTTATTAACCATAGATGCTGAAGAAATGCTAGTCCTCCTCCAAATACACTAGTCCAACATATATAAAAACAAATGTTCATACTCTGCTTTATGTCTACTTGGATTCAACCCATAATTCCCCTGTACAATTTTTTCATTTTATAAAATAGCTCACTTTAATATTTTAATGGGGTTGGAAATGTTAGTACCAAAGTGAGGGAGGATTTTTCACATTAATCCAGGGACTTGCAACTCAAAAATGAATTTCGATTTCAAAACTCGTGGTACTGATAATTCTTCATAAATCACACGTGCCAGAATTATTATCCATTTTAATTATTCACAATACACATGCCCAACACATACAATCAGAGATAAATTGACTATTTGAATATGTCATCATTTTAGCCCAAGTTCTTAACTGAAATTGTTGTTAGGTTTTACTCCAAATTGTTTTCTACTTGGAACCTGCACTTTCACCTTATGCTTTCCGTTTGTTTATCTAGCACATTGTATGATTGTTTTCTTATGTTTCTCACCTAATGGGAGCATTCTGATTCTTAGAATTTTTCAGAGGTGAGATGAAGCATAATTAGATAAGGTTCTAAGCCAAGGGTTGTTTTTTCATGTAATAGTTGGATGGAAAATGTCTTTAAATAACAATGTCATCTGTTTTGATATTGTGCTCTTGTCATAAAGGATTTATCTCAATATTTGTTGTTAATGGACATTATTGAGCATATTTATTACTTAAAAATAAAAACTGATGTTTTGAAATGATTCAAATTATGTCCAAACAACTGTAAATTTTGAGAATATTATTATCAAATCACCGAAATACATGCTCTCCAAAAAAGTAAATAACATGTTTCAAACATGTAAATACTTTAGTTGAAGATAACATTTCATCAACAAATGTTATATACTGAGAACACAATAGGTACAAATTTTATTCTATGGTGACGTTTTATTTTCTTTGTTTATACAGGTCATTTGGCCAGATAGTGGCCACTATTGCCCAATTGAAGAAAGCTTGTTTGAGTTTCTTTCTTTTATGGTGAAAGATGACATTAAAAATATTGTTTATGTTGAGGTATATATCGTATAAATACTTTATAGTCTACCTTATTTTATATTCAGTATTCATCGAATTTCATGTCTTATACTTTGCATTGTATCTTTTTTTGTTGTTGTAGAAAATTAAGTCAGTATTGATGGTAAGAAGTAGGAATTGAAGAAATAGGAGAACAATCACACTAGAGCGACAAAATGAAAATTAAAGAGAGAGAGAAGAGAACTGGTCTAGTGGTACTTGTAGAGCCAATGTCCCGCATAGGACACACACATAGAGATTGATGGTCAAGTCTTCAGAGTTGGTGAATTCACCTGCAATGTCTTGGCAACACAATGATAGTGTTTTGAAGTGATGAAACAATATTTCATGTATAAATTGTACTCCAACCAATATTAAGTTGGAAACTCTTATTGTAATACTTGACATTTTATATAATATAATTTGTGGTTGGAATTATTTACAGTTGCACTTGAAATTACTTAATATTGTAATAAACATATGTAAATTTGCGTTTTCATATTAGATGAACATGTGTGTTGTATGAATTTTTTTTTTTTTTTTTTAAATTTAGTTGCAAAATCCTACTAATTAATTTATGTTGATTAATAATAAACACATAAAATCAATCTAAAAGTACTAGATAAAGGATTTATGTTTATTAATGATCAACACAAATAAAATGAATATACGATTAAATTAGTTGCTTATAATGATTGTTAATGAAAGTAAATGAAATGAATATAAACTACTAAAGTATTCATTTATATAATTAATATTAAACTATCAAAAAAAGATAAATGACTATTACAAATGATAAATTTATGATTAAAAATGACAACTAAATTTTGCATATATACAACTATTAGTAGCTAATTTACAGTTTCTTATAACACAACTAAAATTTAGTCATATTTCTTTGGTCATTAATTGGTTTCAAACGATGACTAAAATTTGCATATATATGACCATTAGTAGCTAATTTACAGTATCTTATAACACGATCAACATTTTGGTCATATTTCTTTGTTCATTAATTGATTTTCTCGGGTGATCATTTAGTAATATATTTTATTGTATATTTGGTCATTAATTATGACAATTAATGACCAAATCAATGAACAATTCAATGACTAAATCAATGACCAAATATACTACAAGACAACTAAATTGAGACAACCAATTAATGACTAAGCTAAAAACGACTAAAAGTTGGCTGCGTTATAATATACTGTAAATTAGCTACTATTGGTCATCGACCAAAAAATAGTCGTTTATATGCAAATTTTAGTCATTTTTTTAGTAACTAATTAGCCATTTTGTATTAGTGCATGAACTGGTCCTCAGAAGTATTTTTAATAATGAGGTATCCATTTTCTTCATTTTCCTCCTCACATGCAACATGTGACCTTTTACCTTCCTTTTCTACTAATTTCCTTTATTTTCGTAAATAAATGTGCCAAAAATGCTTTTTTCCTCTTTAATTACTTAGCCATTTCCTTTTCCAATTTCCCTTTAGCCATATACACATATCTAGTGATGCCCATTAGGATATATTTGCCCAATATTCAACTTGGAATAAGTGTCCCTTAATTGTGGACTTATTTTTGCCTTTATTAATTTTATTACATGGTATTTTAACCCGGGTCTCTTACAAACCCCCCCCCCCCCCCCCCCCTTGGGGAACACCATCCTCGGTGTTAAACCACACCTACACCTGAGCAAAACCATTGAGAAGAAAACATACTGCCCATGGAGATTTATAACTTAGCTTGTTGCAGTATTTACAATGAATTATATGCTCAAAGAAAAAACACCATGATAACATGCCCATATAATATCCATACCACTTATTGGAGATTTATAACTTATCTCACGACAGTATTTACATCCATATAAATATGTATATATACCAAAAAATCACCAAAACATATTCCAGACATATTCCAAACATATAAAAAACATCATACCAAAACTTCTTTGCCTCAACCAACAAACAATGAAGGATACATGGCTCACATATGATCTACCATCTCCCATGTAGCTTCATTAGGCCCAAAGTGCGCCTTCCAATGTACTTTAACTTACTCAGTGGCTTTTTTCCTAACCATGAGTTGATTCTGCTGCAATATGCACTGAGGTTTTCGCTATAATTCTCCTTCTTGCTCCACTTGCAATACAGGCCAATAAATAACATGATCAACATCCTTTATATACATTTTAAGTATTGAAACATGAAATACATCATGGAATTTTACTTTTGGATGTAGTGCAAGTCAATAGGCCATTGGTACAATCCTCTCAAGGATCTCAAAAGGCCCGCAATACCATGGTGCCAACTTGGCACATGATTTGATCCTCAAGGAGCTATTCTTGGGCTTGATGTGTAGATAAACATGCTCCCTAACCTGAAACTCCTTAATTACCCTGTGTTGGTATGCATAACTCTTTTGTTTGTCTTGTGGTGCCTTTATATTCTTCTTTATAACATGCATTTATTATTCCATGTCTGGTCCAATCAACACTTTGTTAACTAGATCGCTCCAACTGATGAGAGTATTACAACTCCGCCAATACAATGCCTCGAAGGGACTCATCCCCAATCACTCCTGATACCTGTTTTTGTGTGAAAACTCAAATAATGGTATATACTCTTCCCACTTCCATTACTAATGCGTCACATACATCCTTAACATGTCCTCCAAGAACTTTTTTACCCTTTCAGTCTTTCCATCTATCTGTGGATGATAAGTTGTACTGAAGGCCAACTCTGTGCCCAAACCTGCAAATAACTCCTTCGAAAACTTGGAAGTGAAATTTGCATCCCTGTCTGACACAATATTCTTTGGAACACCATGCAATTTGAAAAAATCTCTGATGAACACATGTGCTACATCACTAGCTGAATACGTGGTCTTCACTAGGATGAAGGGTGCTACCTTTATCAACCTATCCACAATAAACATGATGGAATGATGTTGTCTCATTTTCCTTGACAAACTTGTGATAAAGTTCATGGAAATGACCTCACATTTCCACTATGGAATCGTAATAGGCTATAGTAGTCTTCTTGGATGCCTACACTTTGCCTTCACCTGTTGACAATCTAAACACCTAGCCATGAAATCTACTACATCCTTCCTCATATTTGGCCAGTAATAGAACCTCTTCACTGCAGTCATCTTCTAATAGCTTGGGTGAGCTGAATATGGTTTCGCATGAAAATCCCTCAAGATAACCTTTTGAGCTCACTACTGTCTGGCACATAGATCCTGTATCTAGATTTGACAATTCCATCTGCCATGAGACAATAGTCCACATCTTGTACACGTACACTTGTACCTGTACCTATACCTATACCACTACCTGTACCTATACTCTACTGCAATCTATGCCTAAGATCCATATACATGACATCCTGTTGACCTGCTTGCAAGATCCTATCTTGTAAATCTGTCCCATAGGAGCTCATAGCTATAATGTGATTTACCTGTATCCACCCACTAAGAGCATATGTGACCTTGTTCTCTTTACCTTTGATGCACTTGATATCAAAATCAAACTCATTGATGGCAAACCATCTAGCTTGCCTAGAATTCATATTCGATTGTTCAAAAAAATACCTCAACCCACTGTGATCACTCATCAGTACAAACCTCATGTAAGGAAGAAAGTTCCTTCACATATTCAATGCATGTATGATCGTTGCTAGCTCAAGATCATGTGTTGAATAGTTCTATTCGTAATCATTTAGTTTTTGTGACTCATAAAATATCACCTGTCCATCTTGAATAAGGAATCGACCAAGCCCTATTTTGAGATCAACTGTACATACTACAAACTCTTTGTTTAGATTTACTATCTTCAACACTAGAACATGTGTCAACAACTTCTTAAGCTATTCAAAATTGGCCTCACACTCCTCTGTCCACTCAAAATTCTTGCCTTTCCTCTGTAATGATGTAATAAGATAATCAATCTGTGAGAATTTCATGATGATCCTCCTATAATAAATTTCCAATCCCATGAAGGATCTCACCTCATTTAAATTTATAGGAGCTTTCCATTCCCTGATAGTGCTCATATTTTTTGTATCCACTATTATGCCCTCCTTGGAGACAACATGTCCCAAGTAATGTACCTCAGTCTGAAAGAAACTGCACTTGATGATCTTAGAATACAACTAATATTATTTCAATACTGCTGCAAAATGTTCAACATGCTCTTCCTGATTTTTAAAATATTCCAATATGTCATCAATGAACACAATAAAAAACTTGTCCAAATAAGGATGCGACACATTATTCATCAAATAAATTAGCTAGAGCATTAGTCAAACTGAATCAAACTACAACAAACTCATAATTCCCATCCCTGTTCAGAAAGGTTGTCTTATAGATAACCTCTTCTTTGATGCGCACATGATGGTATCCTAATCTCAAGTCGATCTTAGAGAACATTGTTTCTCCCTTTAGCTGATAAAACAAGTAATCAATCCTCAATAATAGGTACTTGTTCTCAATGGCCACTTTGTTCAATTGTTTGTAAGAAATGCATAACCTAAGAGTACCACCCTTATTCTTCACTAAAAACACTGGTGCACCCAAAGGAAATACACTTGGCCTAATGTATCCCTTATCAATTATTTCCTTTAACTACAACTTTAAATCTACCAACTCAGGTGTGCTCATCCTATAAGGTGCTTTTGATGCTAGTGTTTCTCTTGGTACCAACTCAATAGAAAATTCTACTTCCCTGTGAGGTGGAAACTCTAAAATATCTGCAACAAATACATCTTGAAACTGTTGTAGAACTAGGTACCTTATCAAAACATATGCATCCTCAAGTTCCTTGCATTTTTCACTATAGATATGTACTGCAATTAGCACACACCCTTTCCAGTGACTACGCTTGGCCTGCATAGTTGTCACCATCCTAATTGATGTGGATTTATTATTTCCTGTAAGACTCCCAATTCCCCATTAGCATCCAAGCACTCGATGGCTTTGTCATAACAATCCAACTTGGTCCTATGCATGTATAGCCAATCCATACCCAAAATCATACTATATGATCCCAATAACAAGATGTTCAAGTGCATTGTTGTAGGCATACCATTTAACTCAAATGCAAAATCTCTTACCCAATGATGAACTCTTTTCTTTGTACCCGTAGCCAACTGCACTAACCAATATTTTGCATGCATTTCTTTTCTCAAACCACACTTATCCACCAGGTTAAGATTAATATAAATATAATTAGATACAAGATCAATCAAAATAAAAACAAATTGATCACAAAGCTTATCATCCATCTCAATTATAGATGCATGATGATCTGCCTACTTATTGTCCACATCTGCATAAATTTGAGGAATTCTATGACCAACATCCCCAAATGTCTACACTTCCTTTACTCTATATATCTGGGGTCTACCACCCTGGTACTGCGGAAAATCCCTCTTACTATGATCCTCGCCACATGTCCAACATTGTAACAGTGCTCTACCATCTCCTCTAGTTTTGTTGCTCTTCGGGTCCTTTCCCGATTGTATTAAACTTATTGTAAGGAACCACATTTTATTTCTCACCTGCATCTTTCAGTATTTACCTCTTTGGTGGCCATCTTCCTTTAGCTTTCTCATTTCCTTTCAAATCACGTTTAGGCTCGACTTTGCCTTTTGACTTCTCATAAAAAAGCTTCGGCTTTCAAATCTCCTCCTCCAATGATCTAGGCTCATCGAACTCAATCCAGTCTATGTAGGTTACTGGAAGCCCATTGACAAATATCTGAACCTTTGCCTTCTCCTCCTTGAGGTAAGGCACATATCTAAACAACTCCAAAAACATATTAGTATACTCATCATTTGTCATGGAACCCATCTAAAACTCATAAAACTCCTTATCTCTAGCATCATAGTACCTCTTTGACAAATAGTTCTTCCGAAATAGCCTCTCGAACTCACTCCTAGTCATTTCCTCCTCATAAATACCCCTGAAATTATTCACATATTCCCACCAAATATTTTCTTTATCTCTGAGACTGAATGTAGCTATTATGGATTTAATGTTTTCTAAGTAATCATGCAACTTGAAGAATTTCCTCATACCAAACAACCATGTTGCTACATCCTATGATTTCTTCATCTCCTTTTCAAAGGTAGGTGGCTTTTCTTTATTAAACTTATCTGTAAAATATCCCATGTCACTCCTCTTGTAAGGATGATAATGATGACGATCATAGTGCCTATCAGAACTAGAACTATAATAGTACCTGTGTCTCTCACCTCTCCTATCCATAGTTTCTAAGAACCTGCCATCTCTAATCGTGTCATATCTATCCGATATGTGAACACTAGGAGACCTACTACCATATGCCCCATTAGTTCCATCTTCCATCCATAGCTGATCCGAAGTGGTCCATGTCGCTGCAAATAGAAAAACTCTGAAGGATTGTCACATTTACTTCTAATTTTTTTCCCTGCGCCTGTATGATTATGTCATTGTCTGCCTTACAACTCTTTATTTATTCCTTCAAACTTCTCAGTTTATCTACTAAATCAGAAGAATTCCCAACACCATGTTGTTCACCTAATTAATAAGGATAATATTTGTAGTATACCATCTTGTTATCCATCTTTGATTTCTTCTTGCAAGGCATCTCATGTCATCTTAAACCAAATCACAATAAACCAACATACCTTAGCATAATTCAGGGAGGATATCTCATTTTCAAGATCAAGCAATCAACATAATACATGTATATACATAATCATGACAGCATATAGACATATAACACATAGGTATATCAACACATAAACTTTATTAGAGCTAGAGTCCATTCATCAATGCATGACCATATCAAATACACACCATGACCTCATTCATGAGAACCTCAACCATGCCATTTTACACTTGAAAACATGTAACCACCCGACATGTCTAACTAGTCATATTCTCATGAAAAAATATTTACCACAACACCATCAACCCTTCCATGGTGACATCACTACCACCATGACCAACATCATGTGGATGCAACAAGTACATAGACCACAAGTATGAGAAACACATATGCAACCAACATGAATGCATGATGACGATAATCTTGAAAAAATCATATTTTTCACTAGGAGAGCACAACCACACTCTAATACCACTTGTAACTTACACCCCCCCTCACATCTACCTAGGTAACTGGCCGACCAGGGTAAACATGAGATGAGGGGAGTTAAGAGCAGACTCAACCTCCTTGGTAAATTTAAGGAAGTGGAATCGATGCAGAAAACCATAACACAGACACCATGTACTTGCTACAGGACCCCCAAAGGCTATCAAATTCATCCGCCTGACTTATCCCTAGGCCACAATGAGTTTTAATGAAGAAAACCCTAGATGATCCCTTGATATGGGTAAGGGTGTGTCAGGGAGGCTCTGGACTCTCCCACAAGATAGCCATGCATGCATCCATGAAATTTTTCCCTCATACCTATGCCAGCGTCCGCGGTATTTATGGAACCTTTTAAGCCGAGAATTCTAGGCACTGCCCATAACTTCTTGTGGCTTCCAGAATCCATTAAACACATGATGAAAATGCTAATGAACCAAATAATTACACCAGGTTTAGGCCTGACCATCGCCAATCGGGACTAACATTTTGTCAAACACTTGGCATAAATGTAATCCATAGGTCTAAGATACAAGACAGAGCATGAACGAATGAAAACTCTTATGAGACATGACCAAAAGCATCACCACCCTCTTCCTTGAATTGTTATGACATCAATTAGGTCTCGCATCCATTATATTAACATTACAATTAAATACATGAAATAACCATGACTTGAACTAGTCATATAACCATGCTTATAACCAGAATAAAACCATGTAAATAAAAGTGAGATAATAGCCATTAAAGCCACACATTAATAAGTACAAAATCAAGGGAAATTAGCTTTTATTAAAGAGAGGAAATAGTTGAATAGGTTCAGGACTTCCACGTACCACCCGATCATAGACATGGTTGAGCCAAATATCTCTTCAGCTAGTCACCCCTGTGCCATATTCTAAAAATGAATGTGGGATCTCATGGATAAACCAATCCAAAACCAAAAAAGGGAATATAGAGGTTAAACCACCTCCACCCTCACCATACCGTGATCACACCTAAATCGGTTCCCTGATCACAAAACTTAACAGAGCTTGGAATTCCTCTCAAATCCATCATTATCATTAAGGAATTTTCCATCTCCCTCTCTCTCAGGCTTTACCAAAATCCACACCAGATCACTAGGCCCTAAACCGAGACACCACCCTCAGGATTTGCTATGTATCCTACCAAAACTAGTCAAGGGATTCCTAGGCCTTTGGGAATTTTTCCTTGGGAACACCTCCACCCAGATTCTGAAATCCATCCAAAAATTCCAAAGCTCAAAACTAAGATCAAATCCCATCACACTATGGCTATCCAGAAAAGGAAAGGAGAGTCTAAAAACCACTTTCAAAGCATGGCAAAACCATGCCACCAACAGCAAGAGAAAAAAATACCAACATGCATAAGCCATGCATGTCCAAACCAACTAGGAAATCACACATGCAATATGTTACCTGCAAGTATTCTTGTTGAAGCTGTTAGATCCTTCTCTTCCCTAATTGATATTTTCTTTCCTTTCCCTTCCTTTTCCTTCCTTTTCTTTTGTAGAAATTTTAATACAATTATGTATTGCTGGATTCTTCTAATCTAACAATTATATGCCACTGTTAAATACATAATCCATCTACTTAAATTGTTTGTGGAAATTTAATCGCCAATTGCAAACACTGTCATACAAAAATTGGCATAAACATGCACCAATTTACTGCCTCCTGACAACCTGCCTCCACTGCGTAATCCCTACTGATCACAATCCCTGAATGAATTCGATCTTACCTTGCCTTGATTGCGTAATCCTCATTGGCTTATCCAATGTGTGTTTGGTTGAACTTGTGCACCCACTATAGTCACAACTGATAGTCAAACTGTCCCTTTCACCTATCTCTCAACTAGGTCTCCACTGGATCTGCCATGCATGTAGTTAACAGTAGTAAATCTTCAGTTGCATGTGAGATCACTCCATGTGAATTAATTTAATATTTAATTCACTGATCTCTCACTAGTGTATCTTTAGTTACAACTAGAAAAACTGAGTTTAACTCACTTAACTGAGTTAAAATACTTTACAACTCACATAACTACACATCCAACTTTTTTACAACTTTGTATCACTCAGTTACAACGAAGTCCACTAGCATGTCCCACCAACAAACCTTCGAACATGAAATTCTTTCAGTTAACTAGTTTGCCACATCAGTTAACTGAAATCAAGTGCTTCAAGAGAATAGATTATTATTTATTATCTAATTGTTGTTAAGAGATAACAATAATCGACATGCATTCCACGAAACAACTTCGCACATGCATTCAAAAAATTGACGCCCATCTATCCATATAATTTTCTCAACCATCTATAAATAGATTACTGCTAAAAATAGACTTTGATCCAAATTCTAAAAATAGACACATCACCTAAAAATAGCCTCCGGGCCCCATCTAGTGTAGGTGCTTAATTTTCACTAGGATCATCATCTTTTTGAATCTCAACACTCCCTCTCAACAAGAAATGGATTATCCTTCACCCCGATCCTGTCTCTACGGTATTCGAATTTTCTCCTGGTGAGCACCTTCGTTAGAATATCTGCATCCTGATCTTCCGTAGGAATGTACTAAAGCAACATGATCTTCCGCTACACACAATCTCTGATATGATGATATCAGATATCTATATTCATAGATCTATCATGAAACACATGATTAATAGAGAGTTTAATGCAACTCTGATTATCACAATGAATCATTGTAGGATCTAAATGAGAATCGAACAAACCAACCAGGATCTTCCTCATCCAGATAGCCTCACATGTAGCTTGACTTGCTGCCATGCATTCCGCTTCCACTGAACTGAGTGCCACGGATCTCTGTTTCCTACAGTACCAAGAAACAATTGTAGATTTGATACTGAAAAACCCTCCTGATGTGCTCTTTTTTTCCATTGGGATGCCTGCCCAATCTACATCCGTGAAGCCATGCAACTTCACCTCATCAATCTATCTGTACCATAAGCCATACTCAGATGTGCCCCTGAGATATCTCAGGACATGCTTTCCCACCTTCCAAAAGAGCTTGGTAGGCTTAACCATCGCTTAACTAAGATGGTTCACCGCATAGCATATGTTCGGTCTTGTATTTAAAATAAATACATGAGTGAACCCGCCAACTGTCGATAAATAGTAACATCCACTACCTCTCCAAATGTAGCGTCCTATTTCCTCCAATTTCCTGGAAGAGGAGTATCCATCCCTCCATGTGAAACTTACCGAGTATCCCCCTTGCATACTTGCCTTAAGACACAAAAATTTCACCTTCTTGCTGCCATATTTCCAATCCAAGGAAATAGTGAAGGAGGGCCATAACCTTCATCTCAAACTCCTTTGCAAGGTCCTCCTTGCACGAGTGTATCAGCTGCTCATCACCAGTCAGTATTAAATCATCAACATAAAGAACAATGATTAAAAGCTTACCCTCCACCACAATCTGGTATAGGTTTGCATCCGCCTCACTCTTGGTGAAGCCAAGTCCAATGAAATAGTTGTCGATCCGAGTGTACCAAGCACGGGGTGCTTTCTTTAGCCCATACAATGCTCTTTTGAGTCTGCGCACATGCGACTAGCTACTGAAGATCTCAAATCCTTAAGGATTCTGAATGTACAATTCTTCTTCAATGATCCCATTAAGGAATGCAGTCTTCACATCCATCTAATGAATGTGCCAACCCATCTACACTGAGAGAGCAAGGATGGTCCTTATGGAAGAATACCATGCAACAGGTGCAAAGGTTTCTTCATAATCAATCCCCTCGATCTGTGAGAAGCCCCGAGTCACAAATCTTGCCTTATACTTCTCAACATTCCCATCAACAGCTTGCTTTACCTTGTAGATCCATCTTGAACCTAAAACTGATTTATCAACTGGCCTTGGAATAATTTCCCAAGCACTGTTTCTAACAGTGGAGTCATACTCCTCCACCATTGCATCTACCTATGTGGGCTCCTGCACTGCTTCTTGAAAGGAAGATGGCTCTGTCACAATACATTTTCTCATGAGAGCCATGTATCCAGTGAATCGGTCAGGAGATTATCTATGTCTGCGCTGTGAAGTAGGGACACCTACATTCTGTGCCGCATTAAGCTTCAGCCTCTCAGCTTCTGTGGTACGCCTTCTGCCACTTCTGATGTTTGGCTCTACGTGAATGGACTCCTCCAATCCATGAACCTCCTTCTGTGGCGAATCCACATCTAGAGACTCACCTTTGGGAACAAGCAGTTCCTCGTCTGCATGCAAGTCTAGCTCCCTCTCAAGCGACAACTTCATGGCTTTCTCCTCATTGAATTTTATATCCCATCGCACCACAGTCATTTGACTGTTTGGAAAATACACAGGATAATTATGGGGTGTTTCTTTGTACCCCACAAATATCCCAACTTCAGCAGTCAGCTCCAGCTTCTTCCTCGTGTTCTTGGTCACATGCACATAAACAGATGAGCCAAAAATATTAAAGTGAGAAACATCAATTTCTTACCAGTAAAATCTTCTTCAAGTGTACTCATGCCAAGTACTCTATGAGGATAATGATTTTTCACATAAACTGCAGTATTGCATGCTTCCGTCCACAAGTGCATCGGTACATTAGGGGAATTTTGAGGTCTAAAATGGGCCTTCTAAGAAAAATGTACAACCAAAATAAACTTTATAAGAACCAATAGGATTCAAGATGATGATGTCAACCATGGGGGATGATTCACCATTTTTTAAGTAAAAGGGTATAAATATTAAAAAATAATAAAATAATAAAACTACTTTTTCAACTCATATTTTCAACTTATCTCCCAAATTGTTTACTCAAATTTCGAGTGGGAGTACTCGTTGGATGAAAAATTTAATTTCTCATCCAAGGAGTATGCATATTGCATACTTTTGATGGACCCTACTACATGAAAAATGAGAAATACATGAAAACCCGTGATTGCAATCATGTTTTTCATGTATTTCTCATTTTTAGTGTAGTAGGATCCATTGAAAGCATGCAACATGGGTACTCCTTGGATGAAGAATTAAATTTTTCATCCAATGAGTACTCCCACTCAAAATTTGAGTAAAAATTTTAGGAGATAAGTTGAAAATACGAGTTGAAAAAGTATTTTTTTTCTTTTTTCCCTCCAAAATTTGATGATGTAATCAAATCTTATTTTATGATTTCCACTATTATTTTATAATTTCCTTAGGAGGCCCATTTTAGACCTCAAAATTCCCCTAATGTAGGCCATGATCATGCAGCATAGCTCGTGCAACACCCACGATCGTTCTGTTATTCCTCTTTGCGACCCCATTTTGCTATGGGTTATGAGGCGCTATGAGTTCTCTTTGAATTATTTATTTTCTACAGAAGTCTTTGAATTTGTTTGAGATATATGCACTACCATTATTGCTCCGCAGAGCCTTCACTTGCTTCCCCGACTCTTTCTCCACCAATTCTTTAAACTCACAGAACTTTGAGAATGTTTGGTCCTTCTTCTGCATGAAGAATATCCAACATCTACAAGAATAGTCATCAACAAAAATAACATAATACCTGTCTTTTTTTGTTGAAGCAACCAAGAATGGCCCACACACGTATGTGTGAACACTCTCCAGGATCACTGAAGCACGGTTCTCCTTTTCATGAAAGGTGGTCTTCAAAAACTTACCCATAGTACATCCCTTGCACTGATCTAACTGCGCAAGTGTACCCTTCGGAAGTTCAGTAGAAATCTGCTGCAAAATTTTCAGGGCGCCATAGTGAAGATGGCCCAATCGCCTGTGCCATAATTTTCCCTTATCCCAGCTCACCACTTCTTCTTCTTTGACCACCATTGCAGCGGAGCCATATACCTCTAACTTGTAGATATTATTAACTCGAATCCCTATCCTCTTGGTTTGACCCGTTGTTTTATGTCGCAAGAAAGCTTTTCCATCGCTAAAAACAACATCATAACCTCTGTCCTCCAACATCGCGACTGAGACCAAGTTTTTCTTCAGACCTGGAACATGCATAACACATTTCTACAGAAATGGTTTACCTGACTCCCTCTCAAAGGTAATGGTACCAATTTTGGTCACACTGTATCATCCATCATTGCCCATCTCTATATGCATTTGGATATCTTTCTCCTCCAAGTCACTGAATATCTCCTTATCTCCCGTCATGCGGAAGGAAGCACCACTATCAAGATACCACAACGATCCCATTGCGCTTGAAAACAAGCATGCAATCAAAGAGAAATCAAGTTCAATTTGTGAGGCAAGGGCCTCACCAGCTGCAGCTTCAGCAACCTTCTTTTTCTTCTTTTTCTGTGGGCAGTTAGTGGCGAGATGCTCATGTTCGTGACAGTGAAAACACTTCACCTTGGAAAAATCTAGCTTCTTGCCTTTAGCCTTGAATTTTGAATGGGATTTCTTCCCCTTCCCTTTCCTTGCTTTGGAAGCCAAAGCAAAATCCTCTTCATCATCATGCTTTGATGAAGAGCCATCTCTGGTGTTCTGCTTGAACTCCTCCTGCACTAGATCTGACCATAGTCGTTCCCAATCCGGCAGTTTTCCCGTCCGTTGACAGAGTATTGATAACTATGGCAACTCTTAGGAATTCCCAGGAGAGCCAAACTCACCAAATCATCATCAGCAACCGTGATTCCCACACTCCCCAGTTCATCCCTACATTGGACAAACTTTGTGAGATACTTAGGAATATTCTTTCCCTTCTCCATCTTGATCTTTATGAGTTTATCCTTCGGCGCCAATTTCCTATGGTCGTTGCTGCTTTGGAAAAGATCCGTAAAAGCCTTCCACATCACAAATGGAGTGGCTTTCCCATGAATTCTTGAGACAATATGGTCTCTCACACCTTCCAATAGAATCCTTCTTATCTTCGCTACTTTCTTTTGACAGGCGTCAAGTAATGGAGCATCCGTCAAATTGGGCTTAGGAACATCATTGTCGATGAATTTATTCAAGCCATTATCTTCAAGCACTGCCTCCATCCTATCCTTCCATTAAATGTAGTTCGATCTGCCCTTGAGTGCATAATCTGACTGCAAACCATTGAAATCCATTTCGATGTTTACTCAATTGTCGCACTAAGAAATTCTTGCAGCAAATTCGAATTGTTTCCACCAACAAATTTAGCTACTGCCTCAATATTGCAATATTATTTTCTTTGATACCATGTAGAAATTTTAATACAATTATGTATTGTCGGATTCTCTTGATCTAACAATTATATGCCACTGTTAAATACATAATCCTTCTACTTAAATTCTTTGTGGAAATTTAATCGCCAATTGCAAACACATTGTTGTGTAACCAACTCCAAAAATAGAAGAAAAGAGATATCAACGCCTTAGAAATGAGCCACTTCGAGGGGGCAACCTCAAATACATTAAATAAATGAAAAATTCTTGGATGATACAATTTAAAAAACCTCCTTTCTATATATAGGAGTCCATGGGGCCATAATGTAATCCTAGTGGGCCACAATGTAATCCTAGCCGACCTAACAATAATAATTTAAGGGCACAATAATAACAAAATGGGGGTTACAAGGGTACAATAATAACAATAAGGGACTATACTAGTCATATAGGGACCTAACATGCCCCTCTCCTTCAAAAAAGTGTTGTCCTCAATGCTTGAGTAGCTCTGGGTGCTTCTGTATAAAATTCTCATCCTCCCATGTAGAATCTTCTGTGGGTAAGTTCTTCCACTTGATGAGATACTCTGAAATTGATCGATTTCGTAGCTGTCGAGTTCTTGTTTCCATGACTGCTTCAGGTTCCAATATGATTTTTCCTTCCTCATCAAGTTCTGGAAATATTGTTTGAACCGGAAGATTTTCACCTATAACCTTCTTTAAGCATGAAACATGGAAAACTGGATGTACTCGCGAAGAAGCAGGAAGCTCCAATTTGTATGCCATAGTACCAATCTTTTGGAACACCTTGTAAGGACCATAGTACTTTGGCGATAATTTATTATCCTTCTTAGCTTGCTTGAGGGACATTTGTTTATATGGTTGTAGCCGTAAAAATACCCAATCTCCTACATCAAAAATTCTCTCGCAGCGATGTTGATCTGCCTGTTGTTTCATTCGATTTTGTGCCAAATTCAGGTTATCCTTTAAGAGTTGGAGAACTTCTTGCTGATGCTTGATGTGATCTTCCACTGCTTGAACCTTCGAATTTTCCCTTAAAGATGATGTGATGGATGGTGGATGATATCCATAAAGTGCCATAAATGGGGTCATTTTTGCTGCAGTATGGAAGGAAGTGTTATACCACCATTCACCGAGAGGTAACCACTTGACCCATTGTGTTTGTTTATCAGATACAAAACAACGAAGATATCCTTCCAAACATTTATTTACTATCTCAGTTTTACCATCAGATTGAGGATGATAAGATGAGCTATGAGCTAATTGAGTACCCAAACAAGAAATAACTCCGTCCAAAAATTTCCAGTAAAAATGGGATCTCTGTCGCTCACAATAACCCTTGGGCTTCCATGTAGCTTTTGAATTCTATCCATAAATGTAGTAGCAACTGTACTTGGTTTAAATGGATGAGATAATGCACAAAAGTGTGCATACTTGGTAAGTCTATCAACTACCACCATGATGACATTCTTTCCTTCGGACTTAGGTAAACCTGTGATAAAATCCATTGAAATCTCCTCCCAACGTTGACTTGGAATGGATAAAGGTTGTAGAAGTCCCGAGGTCTTAATTGTCTCCACTTTATTCTGCTGGCAAACCAAAAATTCTGCCACAAACTTTTGAATATTAGATTTAAGGCCATCCCAAAAAAATTATTTCTTCACCCTGTGGTAAGTTTTTAAAAATCCTGAGTGTCCTCTTAAAGGAGAAGTGTTCAATTCCAAAAGAATCTTTTGTTTTAGTTGGGAATTATTACAAAGATAAAAGCGATCTTTGTACCATAAGGAATCATTTTTCCAACTAAATGTATCAGATGTACTAGGATCTTGCTGCAAATTTTGAATGAGTGTCCATACATCTTTTTCCTTCTTCCATTCATCTCTTGCTTCAATTATCCAATCTGGTTGGATAATAGAAATGGCACAAAGCAATGCTTCCACCTCTTCATTCTTTCTTGAGAGTGCATCTGCAACAACATTAAGCTTTCCTTTTTGTATATTATTTCAAAGTCATAACCCAACATCTTTGTGACCCATTTTTTCTACTCTTCTGAAAATAGTCTTTGTTCCAAAAAGTGTTTAAGACTATCATGATCAGTTTTTACCTTGAAGTGTCTTCCCATTAGGTAAGTTCGCCATTTCTTTAGTGCATGCAGGATTGCTAACATTTCCTTCTCATAAATAGGTTTCTGTAAATACTTTCCTTTGATTGGACGACTTTCAAAAGCAATGGGTCTTCCTTCCTGCATTAAAACTGCACCAATTCCATTTCCTGAGGCATCACATTCCACAATAAAGGTTTTTGTGAAGTTTGGCATAACTAAGACCGGTGCTAGGCACATTGCCTCTTTAAGATGTTCAAAGGCCTCAGTTGCTTCAGGAGTCCATGAAAATGCATCTTTCTTTAATAATGTTGTCAGAGGTGATGCTATTCTCCCATAATTCTTAACAAACTTGCGATAATACCCTGTTAACCCGAGAAATCCTCGCAACTGCTTTATGGTCATGAGGACTTTCCATTCCTTAATGGATTTAATTTTGTTAGGGTCTACTTTAACACCCTCGTGAGATATAATATGACCCAGATATGTTGGAAATATTGTCATTGATGGCAAAGGAGGCAGCAAAGACAGAGACAGGCAAAGAGAGCAGCATAGCAGCAAGATGTAGAGAGGGTCGAGCAGCAGAGACAGGGTCATTTAAAGAAGAGGCAGCAAAAGGAGAATGAAGGAAGCAAGGAGCAGCATTAGACAAGAAGAAGAGAAAGAAACAGAGAGACAACAGAAGCAGTAAAGAAACCAGCAATAGAGCGAGGCAACAGAGAGGTAGCAGAGGAAGAAAATGTCGAACAAGATTGAATATGCTGTGCGTTAATTGTAATATCGATCAGTCAGGGGTAAGCGGAATCATATAAGGTAACAATGGAAGTGGTGTCTATTAATTAAACTATGTTGAGGAATTGCACAGCGAAGGCAATGGAGGCACCAAAGACAGAGACAGGTCGAGCAGCAGAAGCAGGTAAGGCAAAGGCACAGGGAAGAACCATTATCGAAAGAAAGGAACAGTCGAATACAGAGACACAGCTATTATTGCAAAGACACAACCGTTATTCCGAGAATCACTACCCAGCCGGGCGTTACATATAACATAAACACAAATTCTGGGAATTGCTACCCACGCAGGAGTATATGTGCAGCGCATCATATAATCAAAGGTCCAAAGCATATTTATGAAGTTATACGGAGCGCATAATACAAAGTTTTATAAGGCGGGACCCGCAATATCGCAACTTCGCAACATTGCGCCATCGCACCATCGCAATATCGCAACTTCGCAACATTGTGCCATCGCACCATCGCAATATCGTAACTTCGCAACATTGCACCATCGCAATATCGCAACTTTGCAACATTGCGCCATCGCACCATCGCAATATCGCAACTTCGCAACATTGCGCCATCGCACCATCGCAATATCGCAACTTCGCAATAATATCGCAGGAAGATTACAATATCGCAAATTCATCGGGCCATCGTAATGGTTGAAACTGCACAGCAACTATCGCAAATTAGAAATTTGCGATTGTGATCAATCGCATTTGAAAACGTGTCAGGTGGGCCCGAAAGGAGTTCTATATGTTTTAAAACAGGCTTTATTGTATGCACCGAGAGTATGTTAAGGTTTATTAAAAGGGCAGATTATATGATTAAATCATCTTATAATTAAGCCAAGAGACAAAGTTGGGTTATATATATATATTAAAAGGTGTTGTCATATATATATATATATATATATTATATATATATATAATGCTGTTGTGATAAGCCGTATGGTCTGTAGACCCACGGGCCTCAGCTTAAGGGGAGGGCGATTATTAATGTAATACAATTGTGATATATGTATGTTCCGGCCTGCGGAATGTTCCACATCAACAAGACACTTGCTACAAGTCAACAGTCACGTATTTTTCTAAAAGGCACTGATATAAAAGCACTGTTACATATATATAGCAATTACACCACAGTAGAGGACAAAATAGAATACAGAGCATAAAAGAGTTAAAACACAATCACAGAAAAAGACAAAACACAGTCAAAGAAAAGACAAATGCGCAGCTAGCCAAGAGGGTGAATGAGTGAGCTGGAATTCACTTTGTAATTCGAATGTAAATATTTTAATTTTTTTTTATTGTTTGTGATGCATTGGCAAGTCTCCGAGAGAGAAAAAATTCCCACTGTAATGTTAAATTGATACCTACAGTTATATTTTCTGAGTAAGCAGATAAAGAAATGAGGAGGCAGAAGACCAAGGGGTATGACCATTCATTTCGAATTCCTAGAGGAAAACAAACAGTCATCAAGAAATTCTATAAGTAATATCATTTTGATATGCAAAAGAGTGGAAGAAGAAAGAGAGAAAGAGAGAGAGCAGATATAGAGAATGTAGAATATCTAAGAATAAAACAGAGAAGATTAAGAGAAGAAGAGCAGATACAGAACAGAGCTAGTATCTGGAGTAAATCAGCAAACATTCAGCTTAATAGCTGTCAGTTGTAGCTGACAAAGGTTGAAGCCTCCTGTAGGTTGGTGCCTACAGAAAATTGAAGGGAGTTGGTGCTTCCTTGCAAGTCGTAGCTTGCAGAATTGAGGTTGGAGCCTCCTGTAGGTAGGTGCCTGCAGAAAAATAGTGGTGAGAGGGAGTAGGAGCTTGCCTTTGCATCACAACAATAATAAGATGTGGTTTTCTCCCGTTATGGGTTTCCACTTATATCTGGTGTCTCTGTGCATGATATTTATGTATTGAATCTGATATGTATCATCTGCTTAATACTTGCAACTCTCGTATTAAGTCTACTGCTATATTAAACTAATACTTGTTGCTTGCATTTTAAGATTACTTGCACATTAAATTGGATATGAAATGAAGGTGTAATTAGCTTAATGAAAAGTTTTAAAAGATCAGGAATGCATTAAACTGATTCACCCCCCCCCCCCCTCTCAGTTTAATTAAAGGTTCAACAATTGGTATCAGAGCAAGTTCCTTGTATATCAGTCTAACAACTGAAAGGAGATCCTAGGCTCTCAAGATGGAAAGTCAAGAAGGAAGCTCAACCAATAAAGCCCCTTTCTTTACAGGTGCAAATTATGCCTTTTGGAAAATAAGAATGAAAGCTTATATAATGTCTTTAGGATTAGAAGCTTGGGATGCTGTGGAAATTGGATATGTCACAAAGTCAACTGATACAGAGAAAGAAGCTGAAGAAAGCTTTGTAGCTAATGAAAAAGCAATGAATGCAATCTTAAATGGACTATGTGAAGCCGAGTTTATCAAAATAATGCACAGTACGACTGCCAAAGATATGTGGGACACTCTAGAGAATATCCATGAGGGAAATAAAAAGGTTAAGACTGCCAAACTTCAAGTATATAGAGCCCAGTTTGAAAATTTAAAAATGAATGATGATGAAGATGTTGGCAGCTTCTTCTTAAAAGTTGCAGAAATTGTTAACAGTATGAAATCTCTTGGAGAAACAATACCAAAAGGTATAATTGTACAAAAGATTCTAAGATCTCTTCCATCCAGATTCAATCCCAAGGTGTCTGCAATAGAAGAAACAACTGATTGGGAGACCTTGACCATGAACCAGCTACTAGGAAATCTTACAGGATATGAGATGAGGCTCCCACAGAAGAAGCCAAGTACAAGGGAGGAAGCATTCAAAATAGAAAAGAAGAAAGAAGAAAATGAAGACATATGCTCCTGCTCCGATGAAGAAGAGGCTAAATTTGTCAAGAAATTGGATAGAGGCTCAGGTAGATACAAAGGTAAACTTCCTTTAAATGCTTTAACTATGGAAGAGTTGGACATTATGGTGCTAAATGTCATCACAATAAAGTAAGAAATCAAGCTCAAGAATCAGAGAAATACACATCAAAGAATTGGCAGAAAGGAAAGAAATTCAACAGAAAATCCTTCTATGCTCAGCAAGACAACAGTGCATTTGAAGACTCAGATGAACCCTCAGGAGAAGAGGGAACCTCTGAATTTTTACTGATGGCCATAGAATATCTTGAAGGACTCTTGCTAGAAGAACAAGAAGAAGGGGAAGTCGATCTTGAGTGGGAGCTAAGAAGTGCTCTGGAGGAGATTGACAGACTCAAACTAAAATGCAGAAAAAAAGAAAGAGATTCTCCTCAAATGTGTGAAAGAAGAACAAAATTCAGAAGTCCTCATGCAGCTGAAGGTAAAGCTTGAAGAAGCCAAGAAGATAGAAGATATGTTACTTCAGCAAATCAAAGATAAAACTCGAGAACAAGAGAAGCTGGAAGAAGAAATTCTATGTCTGAGAAGGAAATTAGAAAGTGCTCAACAGAAAGTTTCTATATACCCTTCTCAAATGACAAGTTCTGGTAAGTTGAATGAAATCTTGGATGCTCAAATATCTCCTCTAATAAAAACTGGGATAGGCTATGAAGGAGAATCAAGTAAAGGCAAAGAAAAGGAAAACAAAAATATAATTTTTGTGAAAGAAAAGAAGGCTGATGAAGCAGCTCAAATAATTCCTACAAAGGAAGAAACATGTAATGAGAAAGACAGAGACCAGAAGAAACCTCTAATAACAAATATTGTAACAAATACTAAGACAATAGAGAAAGGATCATATATTCCTGATTATATAAAATTTGGAAGCCATCAAAGGAGATTCTTGCCTCCTATGAAGAATGCCACTGTTATGTCTGCCACAAGCTGGGACACATTGCTGCATACTGTCATGCAAGGAGGAATGATTCAAACCAACAAAAGATGCAAGCATGGAAGAGACAACCTTACATCAGGTATGCAAGTAATTTCTATGGTTATTGTTTTTATTATAAGGATTTTGGCCATAGAATTATTGAATGTAGAAAGTATGGACAAAGACTAATGCTCAATACCTCAAGGAGGTTTACGAGTCAAATTAATTTTGTTCATGCTCACAATTCTGCAAAAACTATAATCAAATGTTGTATATGCAATCAAGTTGGACATATATCCTCCAAGTGTTCTCTAAAAGGATATAATTCATCATCTCACAAAAGATACCAAACAAAAGGGGGCCTCCAGTGGATAAAGAAGGTGAATAAATGTGACTTGGCTTTAACTGCTCAAGATTTGAAGAGTCAATGGTATTTGGACAGTGGCTGCTCTAAACACATGACAGGAGACAAAAACAATTTTTTAACTCTTGATGAAAAGAAATCGGGCAATGTCACTTTTGGAAATGACAAATCAGGAAAGATCAAGGGAAAAGGATCAGTCAGCATAGACAATGGCAGAGGAAAGGCCCAAGATGTATTATATGTAGATGGGATGAAAGCAAATTTACTGAGTGTCAGTCAGATGTGTGATAAAGGCTGTGAAGTTCTCTTTAGAGCACAAGATTGTGTAGTCAGATCAAGCACAACAGGAAAAAATCTACTCAAAGGTGTTCGAACAGAGATTAATGTGTACATAGTGAAAGAGGAGGATGAAGCCTGCCATCTTAGAAAACTCGAGGAGTCATGGTTATGGCATAGGAGATTGGGACATCTCAGCTTTGACCATATCATTAGACTGAGCAAGAAGAAAGCTGTCAGAGATATGCCAGAAATAAAAAGGCCCTCAAACACAATATGCAAATCTTGTCAGTTAGGGAAACAAACTCGCACATCCTTTAAATCTAAAGAAGAGTTATCAACAAGAAGACCACCGCAACTTGAGCACATGGATCTGTGTGGACCTGCAAGAACTAAAACACCAAGTGGAGAGTCCTACTTTATGCTGATAATAGATGATTTCTCCAGAATGACATGGGTTGCTTTTCTCAAGAATAAATCGGAAGCTCCAGACAAATTCAAAACATTTAAAGCATTAGCAGAAAATCAGACAGGATGAAAGATGAAATGCATCAGATTAGACAAAGGAGGTGAATTCACTGATTATGACTTTGCAGACCTATGCAATGAACATGGCATAAAACAACAATTTACTATTGCAGGGACACCTCAGCAGAATGGAGTAGCAGAGAGACAAAACAGATTTGTTCAACAAATTGCCAGAGCCATGATGCAAGAGAATAATATTGCTCAAACCTTCTCGGCAGAAGCAGTGCACACAGCAGTACATATCCTTAATAAAGCTCACTTAAGGCCAAGCAGTGACAAGACTCCCTATGAACTATGGCATGGAAAGCCAGCCTCAATCAAACATTTCAGAATCTTTGGAAGAAAGTGTTACATAAAGAATAATGATGAAAATCTTGGCAAATTTGATGCAAGAGCAGATGAAGGGATATTTCTAGGATATGCTTCCAAAAGCAAAGGGTACAGGTGCTACAACAAGACCCTTCGGAAGATAGTTGAAAGTACTGATGTGAGATTTGATGAAGAACTTCCAAACAATACTAGAGATACAGACTGCTGCAGTACATCAGACAACAATGAAGAAGAAGATCAAAATGATGATGAAACAAGAAAAACATCAGAAGATGCTGGACTGAACTCAAAAACCCCCTCAAGATACACTCAAAAGAACCATCCAGAAGATCAAATCATAGGAGACAAGAATGTAGGAGTGAAAACAAGAAGGCAGCTAACTGAACAGACAGAAGAAGTATACATAGCCATGTTGTCACAAATAGAACCAAAGAAATTTGAAGAAGCCAGCAAGGAAAAGTCTTGGGTAAATGCAATGAATGAAGAATTGGACCAAATTGAGAAAAACAATACCTGGGAACTAGTTCCTAGACCTGCTGAGAAAAATGTTATAGGCTCAAAATGGGTATTCAAAAACAAAATGAATGAGCAAGGACAAGTAATCAGAAATAAAGCTAGGCTGGTCTGCAAAGGATACTCACAAATAGAAGGACTTGATTATGATGAAACATTTGCCCCTGTAGCTAGAATGGAAGCTATCAGAATGTTCCTGGCATTTGCATGCTATCAAGACTTCAAGGTATATCAAATGGATGTAAAGTCCGCTTTTCTTAATGGAGATCTAGAAGAAGAAGTGTACATGGAACAACCAGAAGGCTTCTCATTGACAGACAAAGAAGACTATGTGTGCAGACTGAAGAAGGCCCTATATGGACTGAAATAGGCTCCTCGTGCTTGGTACTCAAGACTAGACAAATATTTGCAAAAACAGGGTTTTAAGAGAGGTGGAGTAGACAACAATCTATACATAAAAGCGCATGAAAATGAACTCCTAATTGTTGTTGTATATGTTGATGACATTATGTTTGGAAGCAACAAAGATGAACTAGCAAAAGGGTTTGCTGATGAGATGAAAACAAAGTTTGAAATGTCTATGATTGGAGAGCTCAGTTTCTACTTGGGACTGCAAATTCAACAAAAGAACACAGGCACCTTCATCTCTCAGGAAAAATACTTAAAAGAAATGCTGAAAAAATTCAAAATGGAGGACTGTAAACCCGTGACAACATAGATGATGATGGGTCTGCTGATATAGATCAAAAACTCTACAGATCCATGATTGGAAGTCTATTGTACCTGACTGCATCAAGACCAGACATCATGCTAGCAGTAGGAATAGTGGCTAGATATCAAGCAACACCTAAACAAAATCACCTTCTTGCAGTCAAAAGAATATTCAGATATCTACAAGGAACAACACTGTATGGACTTTGGTATCCTAAAAGCAAAAACTTCACTTTATCAGCATACACAGATGCAGATTGGGCCAGCTGTGTGGATGACAGAAAAAGTACAAGTGGAGGTGCATTCTATCTAGGAGAAATCCTAGTTGCATGGTTAAGCAAGAAACAAACATCCATCTCACTATCTACAGCTGAAGCAAAATATATAGCAGCAGCAGCATGTTGTACACAAGTCATGTGGATGAAGCAAACTCTTCAAGACATGAAGGTAAGCATTGATGAACCTATTTCAATCAAATGTGATAATACAAGTGCTATAAGTATATCTAAAAATCATGTGCTTCATTCAAAAACCAAACATATTCCAATCAAGTATCATTTCCTCCAAGAACACGTGGCTCAGAAAATAGTAAAACTGGAATATGTACCAACGAAAGAACAGATAGCTGATATATTTACTAAACCTCTTGCTAGAGAACCATTTCAATATTTGAGAGATAGACTAGGGGTAGTATCTACAGATGCTACTCTCTGATATAAAGAGAAAGCACAATTTCAGGGGGAGAACAAAAAC
The DNA here is from genome assembly GCA_034641835.2 of Pinus albicaulis. Lineage (NCBI taxonomy): Eukaryota > Viridiplantae > Streptophyta > Pinopsida > Pinales > Pinaceae > Pinus > Pinus albicaulis. Next base: position 1,514,554,747 of record CM076575.1, on the reverse strand, counting down.
GAAAATATCATTCCAAGGGGAGAACAACTAGCAAGGAAAGCATAAAACAGGTCCACAGGATCAGTATTATCAGTAGTATCAGCATAATCTCAGTATTATCAGCATTCAGCATGGAAAAGCAACAAGGACCCTTCAATTGAAAAATGCATCATCTCTGTCTACAATCTAACACAGATTACAGGCACTACAAATGAAACACAACTATAAAACATATTCCTCAAAGTGTTCTCTCAACAATTTTTATACATCACTCTAGAGCAGCATGGTAAAAATTCAGTAGAAGAGGACCTAAACGTAACTTAGAGAAAGGAAATGCAAAAAGCAACCCTTTGCCATTAATGTCAAAGGGGGAGG